>CM046043.1:26758967-26918967 GCA_025215565.1 Flaveria ramosissima | reverse complement strand
CAACATTATTATTATTTTTAAATTGAGACACTTCAAATGGATCTAGAATTTTCACAATATTGTATGTACTTTAAACTGGATTTGGTACAACATTGTCTTCAGGTGTAGAAGAATCAAAATTTGAAGGTTCAAAAACCACAAAAGAACGAGCTGCATCATTTGTATGTACTTTAAACTGGATCTGGTATAACATTAGAAGAATAAATAAGAGGTGGATCTGGACATACAAATGGTGAATAAACATAATCACTATAGTTAGGGGCTGTTTTGTTTGGTCTGACCCGGCTGACTCGGTCAGCCGGTCAGCCCGTTTGATACGTTTGAAATCAGAGCTGACCGGGTCCTTTTGGTCTGACCCGGACCTGAATTTTAAACATGCTGACCGGGTCCTTTTTGTCTGACCAAGACCGCGGTGATGCTGGAGGTGGTGGCGGTGATGCTGGAGGTGGTGGCGGTGATGCTGGAGGTGGTGGCGGTGATGCTGGTGGTGGTGGCGGTGATGTTGGAGGTGGTGGCGGTGATCCTGGAGGTGGTGGCGGTGATCCTGGAGATGGTGGCGGTGATGCTGGAGGTGGTGGCGGTGATGCTGGAGGTGGTGGCGGTGATGCTGGAGGTGGTGGCGGTGATTGTGGAGGTGGTGGCGGTGATGCTGGAGGTGGTGGCGGTGATGCTGGCGGTGGTGGGGGTGATTTGCAGAGACGGTTTTTGAGTCAGTCAGATACCGAATCAAACAACCAAGTTTCAGTCAGACGCATACCCAGTCAGAACATCTTACCGGGTCAGCTTTTGACTCAGTCAGATCTTACTGAGTCAGTGTGATCAAATAGCCCCTTAATGTCTTCCACACTATAGCAAGAGGTAGTACCCGTATCGATGTTATCAGAGAAATTGAAACAATCAAACAATGAATCATAATCATACATCCAATAAGTGCACACTATGCATTTGTATTGTTGTTCCTGCGCGAGTCTATGTTAGATAACTATATAATCTATTTGGTCTTTTATTATAAACACGATATAATACTTTGTTAGCCGACTATACGAAAACTAACATGTTAGTTATTTCAAAAAATTAGATTTCTTGTATTATTTTGTGTGCAACAATGTGCTACAATAGCTAAAAAATGTAAAATATTTGACCTTGGGTTTATGTTTAAAAAATATCTCATATTGAATCGCTTTAGTCGTTTGTTAATTAAGACACAATTTTGAAAATACAAGGGAGTGTTTATAGCTTCCGCCTAGAAAAAAGAATGTATTATAGCTATATATATCTAAGTCATGTCAATCAAAGTCCGATTGCGTCTTTCGGCAACTCTGATTTTTCGAGGAGCTCTAGTACCACTATACTAGCGCCCAATTCTTTTAGAATCACAAAAAGAATTCAGAATTCTATTACAAAAAGCTAATCCCTTCTTACTATGAATGCACTTCATCTTTGGATTGGTTTGGTATTTAACCAAAGTCATGAATTGCGAATACACTTAATTTGTATATCGATTTGGTATTTATTGACGGTAGTGGCGCGTGCTTGCCTTTCTTAATTTAGGTCTTCTTTGGTGATGCGTGAGCTTGCAGGACTGTTTAAGGGCTGGTCACTTACAACACAACAACACAATGAGGAAAGATCTTTAGAACACTTAACAGATCAAATAGGAAACTGGTAACTTATAAGTATGATACTAAGAACACAAATAAAATATGAGACAAAACAAGATTACAAACAACACAAGTGTATGGTTTTCAAAAAATGCTACATATTGCTCTCAAATTCTTTTACAAGTATTAGAAAGCATAGAAAGAAAGTTAGAAGGACCTGAGATAATTTATACTACATCCTACAACCGGTCATACTTTGAAGGCCAGTTGGATACATAAGACTAGACAACAAAATCAAATGTAGAGTCAAAAGACAGATTGGCTTTTGACTATTGTACATGACATGTCATAACTCACATCCTAATATATTAAAAAAAGGATAAAAGTCAATAAAGTAGAAAGCACAGACTCAAGACCTCAATGTACAGTTACCAAAAGCATGGACTTTTTTACCAACTCATGTAAGTTGGTGACTGAACAGAGTTGCAGCGGAAAGGTGGTCCAGCTTTATGATAAAGTACATCAGATAAAGCGTGTGTTCAAAAGTCTTCGGAAGAAATCTGTCTTCACTTCTTGGCTTCGGAAGACTTCACTTTTGGCTTCGGAGGATATTGGTCTTGGCTTCGGAAGATTTTACACTTAGAATATTTTCTAGTGCATGGTGTAAAACTTCCGAAGCATCTCTACTCTGTACTTCTGTGCATGCATGCAGGAAAGACTTTGGATGTTTTGGGTGCATTAGCCTTATATGAAACCTTACAAACTCCCCCTAGGCTTGATGCTACCAAAACATTTGAAGATATTTATATGTTGACAGTCCTCATCATGATGATGACCATACCCTTCTTCATTAGATGGGTAGGATCACTCAGACTCTCATAGTATCTTCTCATCTTAAAGAGATCATGTAGAGGTTGGTTGAATAAGTCTTGCCATGTGTAGACATCTTCACCACCTTGATCTCTGATCACATGCCATCTTTCTGGATTAGTTGTGAAAGTCCAGGATAAGATGGGTCTTTTAGCTGCAAGAGGAGCTATTTAATTGGAGTTGATGGGGCTGCCTCTTCATGTACTTCTTCAGGATGATCTGATTCATCATGAGGCTTGGAGGTGGATGATTATGACTTCTTCTTCTTCTTGGACTTTGGTTTAGAAGCCATCCTCTTTCTCATATTTGAAGACTTTAAGTGAGAAAACTGGCCTGCAACACCTTGTTGTTCATTCTTGTCTTTCTCAGTTAGGTCTACCTCCCTCATAGGTTTAGAAGGAGAAGGATTTTGACCCTGCTATGGATAAGAAGAGGAAGCTTGCTAAGACTCAGCAGTAGTTCTAGATTGTGTTGTCTCAGGTTGTTCAACCTTAACCTCCACTTCAGGAAGGGCTTGACTCGATGGGGAGTGTAAATCAATAATCTCTCCTGTTTTGATCTCTTGCCTAATTACCCTGATGTGCTCATCCATTGTGGATAGAGACATTGGGTCAAGTCTTCTTTTGGAGAATCAAACAGCTTCAAGAAGCGCATCATCCTTTGTCTGTCAGTAGACTTCTTCATACTTTTTTGGATGATGACTCTTGACTTTACAGCCCCTTCCCCCATCTTCCTCTTTGTTGCTTTTTGTTCTTTGAGTACTTGAAGTTCATGCTGTTTGAGATACTCAAACTCAATTTACTTAAAGGACAATGGAAGAAGTGTAGATGCCTGGTAGAGACCTGTGGCACTAAGGTAGTTGATCATGTTTTGTCTATCAGTTTCTTTATCTACCTGAGGTTCTTGTGGAGTTGCCACAGTCTCTTGCGTAGGGCTTTCTTGAACTGGGGAGAGAGTAGGAACATGCTTGTACAGTCTTTTCTATCTCTTCTCTTCTTTGATTTGGAGGAGCAACCTTGCATCCTCTGCTTCCTTCCTCTCCTTAAACATTTCCATGTCTGCCAGTTCATTGAGTTTCTCTAAGTAAAGAAATAAAATCTCATCAATGTCATAGTTCCTGTTCTGCAGGTAAGTAATCTTGACTGCCCTCAACTCATCATCTTGTGTGTTTGGTCTGGGGGCAGCCCAGATTGCAGCTTGTATTAAGCCTAAAGACCCGGAGGAACTTTCTCCCTTAGCTTCCTCTTCCTATCTCTCTCTCCTCCTCCTCCTCAATCTCCTTAGGAGTCAAAATCCTTTTCCCTTTATCACCCACAGACGTTTATGACACAGGGTGGAGAGAGCTTTGGCCTTCATTGCTTGGTGTTGCATCCAAGCTTTGACCAGAGAGAAGCTGTGATAGACCTTCACCAGCAGGTGTTTCACTGAGGGAATGAATTGCTGAAGTAGTTGTAGGCATGACAGGACTCTCAGGCTCTATCACTAGGCCTTCAGTCAAGGTTTTCCCTTTGAAGCTAATCTCAGGGCCTGGCTCAACATCCAGTTAACTAATGACATAACCAAATTGCCTTTGTCTCCTTCTTAGGCTGAACTCTTTAGTAATTCTGTCTTGAATCCTTTAAGCCCGCCTGCCAGCTTGCCTAGATTTGCTTGGATTGACAAGTGGCATATTGATCAGGCCAAGACCTTCATAGTAGTTCAAGGTCTGAAAGTTGAAAACTTCTTGCTGCCCTTGAACTCTATGAAGAATAAGGGCTCTTCTTTCAGCATCATACCTCCACCCAAGTATATAGTTTGAAGTTCCTTGGGGTGGAGATAGCATAGCCCTTGGAATAGCTTCCTTAAAGAGACTCTGAATGAGAGAGTCTAGAGAGTCCACATCAATGTGAACTTGAGGAAGTTGCTGAGTATGCATAATTGCAAATGAGGATGGTGAGTCCTCAATGTCCATACTCCCTGAAGAACTCCCAAGTTCTGTGATTGCTATTACTTTCTCCCCCTTTTTGGTAGCATCACCCTCTTGCATAGGTGAGCTAGGAGTTTGGTCAATCACAATCACAGGTTCTTGTGTTCCAGGATGAGCTATCCTTAAAGGTCTCCCAGCTAGTTTTTCCTTGAGATAAGATATATCAAGTTGCTGATCATTGACCCTATTTTGCAAGGTAGTCACCTTAAATTCAAGGTGACTAACCTTAGAGACTAGATAGGTGCATGTTTTTGACAGTTTTTGCACCTTTAGTCTCAAATTCCCTTCATCTTCATCAGAAGAATCATGGGGGGATGAGAGAATTGGACCGAAGTCCTCAATCTCACCACAAGCTTCATGTTCTTGGCTGCTGGATTTCCTATGCTCACTGATAGCCTCAGTTGAAGTGTCAATGGGCTGAGTTGCCATGGTTGAGGTCTTAATGATGTAATCACTTGTAGATGTGAGAGCCTCTTCCATATGGATCTCCTGAACAGGTTCAGAGAAGTCCACCTCAGTAATAGGTGACTGATGTGGGCTAGACATAGGAGAATCAGGAAAACTCATCTCTCTTTGAGTAGGGGAAGAATAGAAAGACTCATGGAACTCACTGCATCCTATGTCTCATTAGTATAGAATTCTAGGTTGGGAATGGATTGGTTTAGATCTAAAGGCTGGGGATGGTAACTGTCCCATGTTGGTTATTCACTTGAGTGTTGAGACTCAGAGTGAAGGCTTAAGGCTGAGGGGCTAATGAGCTCATCAGGCTAAGCATGAGGAACCTCAGCACCGATTCTTGAAGAGACGGGAGTGGTTTGCTCCTCAGGAAAAGTGGGAGCTCTAGTGTCCACTTCTTCTAGTATGGGTGAGTATATGAGGGCCTGCACAAGCTCAATAGTTTGAGCAAGGGTTCATTTGGATTTTTTTTGGTAGGTGAGGGTGATTTGAGGTTTTTTGGGTGGTTGAGAGGTAGAAGGTGTGGGTTCAACACTAGCTTGTGTTGCTAGGTTGTCACCTTGAGCAATGAGCTCTAACATTTTTGGGACAAGGGCTGTTTCTACTCGAGAGAAGCCAAAAATTGGCTTCTTCATGATTTTAAAGATGCCGAACTTCATCTGTCCCATTTTAAGAATATTACGTGTTTCCCTCAACAGTGAGCCCAGTTCACCGTTGAGAATGTATTGAACATATCTAGAAAACATGTAATACTCTAAGGAGTCCAAGTTAGTAAGAAAATTTGTGTAAACAAACTGAGAGTACCTGAACTTGACCCCTTGAACCATTCCATGCACTATGAAGGAGAGATCCTCAGTAATCTGGTCCCACCCTCCATGCTTGTTTGACAAGCTGTGGATAACCACATGGAGCAGGTGTTTCCACTGGGATGAGACCTTCCCTTTCCTGAAGGTCTTTATGGAGAAATCTCCCTCATAGCCCATATGCAAAAAGAAATGATTAACAGCTTCCTTTGGGAAAACAACTCACCTTCTTCATCATCCAGCTGAAGATGAGTGTTGATGATGGCCGGAGTAATGAAGATTGTCCTCCCCTGCACTGTGGTAGACAGTGCCTTCTCCCCATTCATGATGACCTCATGGAAGGTCTTCCAAAATTCAAGCAGATGATCCTCTTAGAGAGTAGGATCAATGGTTAGGGAGGTGAAGTAGTTGGATAAAGCCAGAAAACGGAAAACCTCTAAGAAACTACTATCTTTCTCACAGTTCAACAGAGCAACTTGGTTGTGTTGCCTGTGAAGTTGCATGGAGAAATTAAGGTTGCTTCTGCGGTTTAGATTGGCCATTTTCAGAAGCTTAAAGGTAAAGGAAGGTGAGGCGGTTTGGGAGAATTTAGGTTTAAGGAATAGTGCAAATGAAGAAGGTAGTGAAAGGGGGGAACCGTTGGGTATTTATGTGAAAAAGATTTAAGACAAAGTTAATGAAAGAGGATAAACTTTGAAATCCGGATGTCGGTCCCACTTCTGAAAAAGTAGTTTACTTTTGCCCAAAAAGTAGTTTTCTTGGAAGTCGAGAAATCTTCCGAAGGTTATTTAGCTTTGGAATTTCTGAAGAAAAAGCTTCCGAAGGCAAATTGGCTTCGGAAGATATTTCAAAGATTTTTAAGAATTTTGCTTCGGAAGAGATTTAATACTCAGATTTTTTATTCTAAAAAGAATAAAAACTTCCAAAGGTAAATTGCTTTCGGAAAAAAATTGTTCTTTTAAAACATAAAAGTACTTAAGTTGATTTTAAGCTATGGAAGATATTTCAGAGATTTCTTCCAAAGGTAAAACCACTGAAGTAGTTATTTGTTTGCTAAGACATAAGTTTCTTTCGAAGGTAATTTTAAATCTTCTGAAGGGTAAAGAGATCAAAATATTTAAAAATCTAAAGAATGTTTTTCAAAAAGATTTTTCTTATAAAGAGAACAAGGGCTTATAAAAGTAGTTAAATAGACAACTTAGGATACAAAGGTTTTAGAAATAATATGATTAAGTTTTAAGAAAAACTATTCAAAGTTAATCATCCCTATATCTGATACAACATATTTAAATCTTTGTTCATCAAAAGCTTTGGTGAACAGTTCAGCATATTGTTCATTTGTGTTAACTTTGACTAGTTTGATTAATCCCTTTTCAAAGTTATCTCTAATCAAATGATACCTGATATTGATGTGCTTGGTCCTTGAATGTTGCATAGGATTTTTTGTGATTGAGATAGCACTGTTGTTGTCTATGTGGATGGGAGTCTCCTTGAAGTTGAATCCATAGTCCAGCATCTGATTTTGAATCCAAAGCACTTGAGCACAGCAGCTTGCAACAACAATGTATTCAGCCTCATCAGTTAATGCAGACACACAGGATTGTTTCTTACATTGGCAAGAGAATATGCTTCCACCAAGAAATTAACATCCTCCTAATGTAGACTTTGCAGTCATGTTACAACCACCATAGTCACTATCTGTATAAGCATACAGATTGAAGTAAAAAATCTTTGGATACCAAAGGCCAAGTGATGGAGCACCTATGAGATATCTTAAAATTCTTTTGACAGTGATTAGGTATGACATTTTGGGGTTAGCTTGATATCTTGCACAAATACATGTAGCAAACATGATATCAGGCCTGCTAGCTGTTAGGTACATAAGAGACCCAATCATTGTCATATAGAGATGCTCATCAATACACTCCCCCTCAAAATCAGGTCCAAGAGAGTGATTTCTGGCTATGGGTGTCTTAGCAACCTTACAATCAGTCATGTTAAACCTTTTAAGTATGTCTTGTACATACTTTGACTTACTTATGAAAGATGACATTGTCAACTTGCTTCACTTGAATTCCTAGAAAGAAATTGAGTTCCCCCATGGCACTCATTTTAAACCTGTCCTTCATTAGCTTCTCAAAGTCTTTGCAGAGCTTTGGACTAGTTGACCCAAAGATAATGTCATCTACATATACTTTAACTAGCATTATGTCATTTCCTATTCCTTTGATGAAGAGAGTTCCATCAATAGTACCCCTTTTGTATCCATGCTGACAGAGATACTGAGATAGAGTCTCATACCACTTCCTTGGTTTGGAGCAGCCCATAAAGAGCTTTATCAAGCCTGCAAACATAATCAGGATGATCAGGATCTGCAAACCCAAGTGGTTGTCTGACATACACCTCTTCATCAATCACCCCATAGAGAAAAGCACACTTGACATCAAGTTGGTAGACCTTGAAGTTTTTGGATGCAGCAAAAGCTAGGAATATACTGACAACTTTAAGTCTTGCTACAGGAGCAAAAACATCTATGTAGTCAATTTTTTCTTTTTGATACCCTTGAACAACTAGTCTTGCCTTGTTCTTGTAAGTCCTCTATCATCCTTTTTATTCCTGAACACCCATTTGGTTCCTATGGTAGTCTTCCCTTGAGGAAGAGGACATAGGTTCCAAACCTTTTGCCTTTTGAATTGAAGCAACTCCTCTTGCATAGCTTCAACCCAACTTCCATCCTGTAGAGGCTCATCAATTTTCTTTGGCTCTATCTGAGACAAGAAACAAGAGTGAAGACAAACATTTGCATCATGGGTTTGTCCTCTTGTTCTTACCCCTGAATCAACATCTCCAATGATGTTTGTGGTAAGATAAGACTTGTGGATCCTTAGCTGAGGGATCACAGCAAGTTGCTTAGACAGTTCTAAATTTGAGAAATTCTGATCTGGCAAAGAGGATTCACCCTCCACATCAACACACTTATCAAGATTGACTTGATCTAATGAGTGTGTGACATCATTGATGTTGTCTTCAATGGAGTGGTTATCAGCATCAAGAAATTCCTGATCACTTTCACCACCATCATTTTCTCCAACATTTGAAGCTCCTTCATCTGAGTTTTGTGCCTCTAAGCTGGAATTTGAAGGTACCCCAGAAGTATCAACAGGATTTGTCATTGATGTGCTGGTAGAAACTTCATTTGCAGGATTAGTTACCACTGGAGCTAAAGATGTTTAGCTTGAAGGTCTTCTTAGCTCAAATCTTGGGTTAGGATCACATGTAGGTAATATGTCTATGGACCCTGAAACATGCTCACAAGATTTGTTAAAACAATTGGTAACTAAATCAAGATCAAATAGCCAATCCGGACCAGAACCTTTCACAATGGGAGTGTGCTCACTGAAAGTCACATTGACTGACTCCTCAACTACTCTAGTTCTAAGATTGTATACTCTATAAGGTTTAGCTTGAGAAGAGTATCCAATAAAATGTCCATCATCTGATTTCTCAGCAAACTTAGCAATTTGATCTGTGGTATTCAAGATGGTGCAAGGACATCCAGATGACCTGAGAAAACCAATGAAAGGTTTCCTCTTGTGCCAAAGTTCATAAGGAGTCTTACCATGTGTTTTAACTACTAACACTCTATTTTGCACATAGAAAGCAGTGTTCACTGCCTCTACCCAAAAGGTGATGGGTAGCTTAGAGTCAGACAACATAGTTCTTGTAGCTTCAATTAGTGTCCTGTTTCTCCTCTCAGCAACACCATTTTGCTGAGGAGTCCTGGGAGCACTATATTGTCTTGTAATACCTTTTTTCATCACAAAATATATCAAGAATTGGATTCTTGAATTCAGTTCCTTGATCACATCTTATGGGTTTGATCTTGTGATCACATTGATTCTCAATCTTTAAGATGAAATTCTTTAGAATCTCAGGGGTCTCATCCTTAGTTCTAAGAAAGAAGACCCAAGTGAATCTTGTAAAGTCCTCTGTGATCACTAAACAATAAGAGGTCCTTCCTAGACTCATTACACTGGTAGGGCCAAAGAGATCCATATGTAATAAGTGTAGGGGATTAGTGATGGAATTTCGTTCCTTTGGCTTGTGAGATACCTTATGTTGCTTCCTCTTCAGGCATACAACACAGTGGTCATCACTTGTAAACTCTTTCTTTGGTATCCCAGTTACCAAATCATCCTTAATTAATTTATTCATATTTTTAAAGTTTACATGGCATATTCTTTTATGCCAGAGGAAAGACTCATCACTATTTGCTTTAGATAGAAAGCATGAAACTTCTCCTGAGGGAGATATTTCTTGCAAATCCATCTTGTACATGTTCCCTTTCCTGGGGCTCTGAGCAAGATGTGCTCATGAGGAATAACAACCCCGGGTCAAAGAACAATGCACTCGTGCTCAGTAAAGAGCATGTTATGACTCTGATCACAATATTAGGATACACTCAGAAGATTGTACCCAAGCTCATTGACAAAGTTTACCTTCTCAATGTTGAGCTTACCATTTATGACCTTGCCCCTTCCTGTAATGTAACCTCCTGCATCTCCTCCAAAAGCAACTGGTCCTCCATCAATTCTTTCAAACATTTGGAGTAGTGACCTATTGCCTGTTATGTGCCTGGAACAACCACTGTCAATGATCCATACATTTCTGTTTGTCTTGAGCTGTTCCTGCACAAAAGAGATGGTTAGTTACATTTGAAAATCCAAGCCTCATTGGTCTTGGGCTCATCAAAAGAAGTTGAAGACAATGAAACAGTAATTGATCCTATAGTCATGCTAGAAGGATCATTTGCTGAAGTTGATGAAGAACATTCAACCACTTGGTCTTTCTTTGTCTTTCACACCACCTTTGAAAGTTTAGACTTAACCTTCAATACTTTAGAAGTTTTGTTGACTTTGGAAGTTTTGATGACTGGACCTTCGGAAGATCTTGCTTTCACTACAGCATGCTTCAGTGCTTCGGAAAAATTCCTTTCTTCTGAGACCAAATTTTCTTCCGAAGGTAATTTTCCACTTGTCTTTTTCTTCATTTTGGAGCTTCCGAAGGAAAGAGATTTTCCTTCCAAAGCTTGCTTCTTCTTCTCCAAACTCTTAGAAAGTTTCTTTCTTAGTCATGTGGAGAGTACTCTTTGGATTCTAAACAAACTCCTTAGCAAGATAAGAGATACTCCCACACATAACACAGTTTATTTTCTTCCTTCTAGGAGTTTTCTTTCATGATCAAGGCTGAACTTGATCACTTTCCTTCTGCATCTTCATCTTTGCAGATGTTGTGGTAATTCTTGTGGGGATAGAACTACCTTTGGAGCTGGATGGTTCAGGTTGTACAGCAGTGGTGCACAACTGATCATCCTTCTTCTTGATGATGGGATGATTTGGACATGAACTAGAACTCTTCTTGATGGAGTTCAAGTTGGTGTCTTCAGCCTTAGCCACTTCAAATATTACAGAAATGAAGACTTGGTCATCCTGAACAAGTTCTTTCTTTTGGACTTGATCATCCCAACTGCTTTACTCTCCTCAGAGGGATGGTGACCCTTCTTAGAATGCTCTTCTTCACTCTTCTCAGAGCCATTCTTAACCATTTCCTCTTCATTCTCTTCAGTCATGGGGTCTATGAGGGGAATCTCATCTTCATAAGTTACACACCTATGAGATCTTACAGAAAAGATTGTGTATGGAGGAGCTATCTCACTCCCAGTCCCTACTTATTTGATAACAAACTTTTTCATGTAAGGGTGAGGATATTATGTTCTTGAAGGTCTCTTATTCAAGAACACATTATTCAACCCTGGCATTGCTGATAACAAGCTCAGTTTGGCATTCAGTCAACTTAGTTTTAAGGTCTATTACCCGAGTCCTGTACTTGGTGTGCTCATGTTTTAGAGTTGAAATGGTTTTCTCTGAGTCTTCTATCTTTAGTTTATAATCATTTTCAGCTCTTTTAAAATCAGTTTTTAAGATATTTAAGGACTCAAGATCAGATCTCATCTATAAGTTGTAGGACCTGTATCTATTAACTTTAGCAATACATTCAAGAGTACAAAGATGTTCCAATACCTTGGCTTCATCGTGGTCTGCCATGAGTGCTTGGTTTGGAGATGCATCTTCCACCTAAAAGCTCCAGTCAAAGCCTCCTTCTTCAACAACAACTGTAACTTGCTGCTTTGGCTTCTCATTCTGGGGTGCTCTCTCAGTGTAGTTTGGTATGGCTTGTGTTTGGCCACCATTTGTTCTTGGTGCCTTACACTCCCTTGCAAAGTGTCCCATCTGGTGATAGTTGTAACACTTTACGTTGCTTTTGTCCAGCCCAAACTTTCCACTGGCTGCATTGCTTGGAAACTTTCTTCCTGTCCTCTTGTAGAACTTCTTGGCTCTGTGAGTGAGAAGAGCCAACTGCTGAACTATCTCCATGTACTCCAGATCATCTGGAAGGATAAAGTCCAAGTCTTCAAGGGTGAAGAGAAAGTTGCGTATGGTTCATCAGAAGAGACAAAGAGATGAGAAGAACTTGTCTCTTGGAAAGGACTTCCTTAAGTGTAGCTTTCTCTTGGAGTCTCTAGGAAGGTGATGAAAGGACCCTTTTGTGAGTTGTCAGGGTCGCATATAAGATGATGTTGTGGTTCAATGCTTTCCCTTTCAACCACATGGAGGGCTGGACTCAATTGATTGCTGGAGTTACCAGATGAGTTTTGCATATTCATCTCCATCTAGTATCCACTAAGAATACCATACAACTCTATAAGAGTAAGAGTCTTAAGGTTCTCAGTCCTCTTGATGACAACACAATAATATATCCATTGTCTAGGAAGAGAGAACATAAACTTCCTTACACTGTCCCTGTTCTCAAGAGTTATTCCAACATCCATTAGAGTATCCCCAATCTCAACATACCTAAAGTATTGTTGAGTCATGGTCTCACCTACTTTGAAGGTGAAGTTTTCAAACTGCTGCTTCAGGAGATTCTTCTTATTCCCCTTTGCTTCATTGGACCCCTCATACATAAGCTTCAGTGCTTCCCATAGTTGCTTGGCAGTTTTGCACTTCTTGAAGCCTTTGTAGATAGAGTTTGGAAGAGCAGTTTGAAGGGCTGTCATGACCTTTTGATCAATCTCTACTCTTTTTCTGTCTTCTTCAGAATAATCAGCCACAGCCTTTGGAATCATACCACCACCAGTAGAAAAAGTGGTGCTTGGTATATAAGGTCCTTCAACAACAGAGTCCTACATCCTGGAGTCTTGAGACTTGATGAAGCCTTCCATTCTTTGACACCAAGTATCAAAGTCTTCATGAGTGATCAGTGGAGACTTTGTCATAGTCCTAGTTTCCCTATCAGCTTTGGTAATAGCTGCCATTTGAGTTGTTAAGTATTTTGTGTGTGTGAGGGATCTTAAGATGGTGAGATCTTATATCAAGAGCCTGGAATGCTCTAATACCAAATGCATGATCGGTGAAGGGTATGCAATTACAACATAACAACACAATGAGGAGAGTTCTTTAGAACATTTAACAGATCAAATAGGGAACCGGTAACTTATGTGAAAGATGGTAAGAACACAAGTAAAATATGAGACAGAACAAGATAGCTAACAACACAAGTATTTGGTTTTCAAGAATGCTGTATATTGCTTCTCAAGTTGTTTTAAAAATGTTACAAAGCATAGATAGAAATTTACAAGTACTTAAGATACTTTATACTACATCATACAACCGGTCGTACTTTGAAGGCCAGCTGGATACATAAGACTAGACAGCAACAAAATCAAATGTAGAGTCAAAAGGCAGATTGCCTTTTGATTAGTGACTATGACATGCAATAGGTCACATCCTAATATATGATAAAAAGCATAAAAGTACATAAAGTAGAAAGCACAGACTCAAGACCTCAATGTACAGTTACCAAAAGCATGGACCTTTTCACCAACTCATGTAAGTTGCTGACTGAACAGAGTTGCAGCGGAAAGGTGGTCCTGCTTTATCGTAAAGTACATAAGATAAAAGCATGTACATAAAAGTATTCGGAAGAAATCTGTCTTCATTCTTTGGCTTCGGAAGACTTTGTCTTTGAAGCTTTGGAAGACTTCACTTTTGGCTTCGGAAGATGTTGGTCTTGGCTTCGAAAGCTTTTACACTTAGAATATTTTCTAGCGCAAGGTGTAAAACTTCCGAAGCATTTCTACTTCTGTTCTTCAGTGCATGCATGCAGAGAGACTTTGGATGTTTTGGCTGTATCAGACTTATAGGAATCCTTACAAGCTCCTTGACAAAGTTTACCTTCTTAATACTGAGCTTACCATTTGTGTGCCCCTTCCTGTAATGTAACCTCCAGCATCTTCTCCAAAAGCAACTGGTCCTCCATCAATTCTTTCAAACTTTTGGAGTAGTGACCTATTGTCTGTCATGGGCCAGGAACAACCACTATCAATGATCCATACATTTTTGTTGAGCTATTCCTGCATAAAAGAGATGGTTAGTTACATTTGGAAACCCAAGCCTTATTGATCTTGGGCTCATCAAATGAAGTTTAATACAATACAACAGTTATTGATCCTATTTTCATGTTTTGAGGATCATTTATTGATGTTGATGAAGAACTTTCAGCCACTTGGTCTTTCTTTGTCTTCCACACCACCTTTGGAAGCTTAGACTTGACATTCAATACTTCGGAAGTTTTGATGTCTTTGGAAGTATTGATGACTGGACTTTCGGAAGATCTTGCTTGCACTGCAGCAGGCTTCAGTGCTTCGGAAGTATTTCTTTTTTCCGAGACCAAAATTTCTTCCGAAGGCAAGTTTCCACTTGTCTTCATCTTCATTTTGGAGCTTCCAAGAGGAAAAGACTTTCCTTCCGAAACTTGTTTCTTCTTCTTCAAACTCTTAGAAGTTTCTTTCTTGGTCATGTGGACAGTACTCTTTGGATTGTAAAGACAATCTTTAGCAAGATTAGAGGTTCTCCCACACATGACACAGCCATTTTCTTCTTTCTAAGAGTCTTCTTATGTGAACAAATCTGAACTTGATCAATTTCCTTCTCCATCTTCATCTTTGCAGATGTTGTGGCAATTCTTGTAGGGATAGAACTACCTATAGAGCTGAATGGTTCAAGTTGTACAGCAGTGGTGCACAACTGATCGATCTTCTTCTTTATGCTGAGATGATTTGTGCATGAACTAGAACTCTTGTTATTGGAGTCAAGTGTGTGTCTTCAGCTTTAACCACCTCAAATCCTGCAGAAATAAAGACTTGTTTATGTGAAGAGTTAAAAGTGGCTTTGGTCTCTTGAGCCTTCTTGGACTTTCCCTTCTCCTTGACTTGGTCATCCCAACTGCTTAACTCTCTTCAGAGGGATGATGACCCTTCTTAGAATGCTCGTCTTTACTCTTCTCAGAGACATCCTTCACCATTTCCTCTTCATCCTCTTTAGTCATGGGGTTTATAAGGGGAAGCTCATCTTCATACGTTTCGCACCTAGGAGATCTTTCAAACAAGATTGTGTGTGGAGGAGCTATCTCACTAGATCCCAGTCCTTTCTTATTTTGATAACA
Organism: Flaveria ramosissima; assembly: GCA_025215565.1. NCBI lineage: Eukaryota > Viridiplantae > Streptophyta > Magnoliopsida > Asterales > Asteraceae > Flaveria > Flaveria ramosissima. The sequence goes on along the minus strand of CM046043.1, from coordinate 26,903,707 downwards.
AACTTTTGCATGAAAGGATGAGGATATTATGTTCTTGAAGGTCTCTTCTTCAAGAACACATTTTTCGACCTTGGCTTTGCTGATCACAAGCTCAGCCTGGCATTCAGTCAACTTAGTTATGAGGTCTTTAATCTGAGTCCTATAGTTAGTGTGCACATGTTTAAGAGTTGAAATGGTTCTCTCTAAGTCTTCTATCTTTAGTTTATAATCATTTTTAGCTCTTTTAAAATCAGTTTTTAAGATATTTAAGGACTCAAGATTAGATCTCATCTCTAAGTTTTAAGACCTGTATCTATTAACTTTAGCAATACATTTAGAAGTACAAAGATGTTCCAATACCTTGGCTTTATCGTGGTCTGCCATGAGTGCTTGATTTGGAGATGCATCTTCCACCTGAAAGCTCCAGTCAAAGCCTCCTTCTTCAACAGCAACTGCAGCTTGCTGCTTTGGCTTCTCATTTTAGGGAGCTCTTTCATTGTAGTTTGGTCTGGCTTGTGTTTGGCCACCATTTGTTCTTGGTGCCTTACACTCCCTTGCAAAGTGTCCCATCTGGTTACAGTTGTAACACTTCACTTTGCTTTTGTCCAGTGATGTGCTCCAAATTATACATAAAAATCCTATCAAAAGCACATCAATTATTCCTTTATATCTTCCTTAAAATGATGAAAATGTACTTAAAATTGTTAAATTGGGTTTTCAGGTGTTTAAAAGGGCAAGATGGACAAAAGGAGTATATTTAACAAGAAATTGAAGTGATCCGAGCTTTGGACTCCAAACATGGGGCCGTGCCTCATTAAGCACGCCCCCATGCCTTGCCAAAAACACATCCCCGTGCTAAATTAACACACCCCCGTGCTTGGACATCTGACAAGAACAAAAGTACTGTCCCCTAAAAGTAGACATGGGGCCATGCCCCATAAGGCATGGGGCCGTGCCCCACCTCCAACACGAGGCCGTGCCCCATTTAGCACGGGGTCGTGCCCGACACAACCTGCATGTACGAGACCCGACCAACTTTCGTAAGCATTGTACTAGCACGGGGCCGTGCCTTTTAGCACGGGGCCGTGCTTAAACACTCTGAAAGCCTATAAATAGAAACCTAAGCTCACCATTTTTGGCAAGCTTTGGTGGGAGAGTTACTCTCTGCTGAATTCTCTCGGGAATCAAGACTTCAAGATCATTCGGAGGCTCGGGAGGTGCATACAACACTTGGAAGAAGCTTGGGATCACCTAAACGTCATCCATTGTGGATTATCGGTTTGATTGTTCCATTTCACCGATGATCACTTATCTATCTTCTTTGTTATCCGTTGTTATGTTAAAGCTCATCATGAGCTAAACTCTATTTATCCTAATCGGATGAAACTTATGTAATTTGTGATGAACTAATGGTTGATATATTATGTTAATGTTATGGTGGTCTTGGGAAAACTATTGATGGGTAGCATCTACATTTGAACGTAAAGTTATAACTTTATGGTTTGTGATTGTGATTGTCATACAAGGTTGAAAACCGTATGATTAACTTTCATTCGCGAAACCGGTCTTCATAATAAATCGCTAATGAACTAGAAATGGTTATTAGAGACCATATCACTTTAACTTTCTGATCATTTGCGGGTTCCTTTTTATTAGTTCAGAAACTTCAGTAATTGTTACGGTTTTCTAAAATTAACGGTATGTTAGGAAGGAACCTGATCAACTCTCTTTTTAACATTAAATTATGTTTTCAGAAATCGTATGTCAAATAGGATACAAAAGATTCACCTACATTACTAGGGCTTTGATCTGAGCAGTAAACTCAGCCTGACAGGATCAAGTCACTACAGCAGCAGGATAGACGAGAAATCGCGCCGGCTCATCTTTATAAACATTAACATAATTACATCACATCACCAATTCATCACGATTACATAAGTGGAGTCTAATTAGGATGATAACTTTTATTCCCTGATTTTAAATCCAAACGCTTCAAATCTTAGTTTATTTTCTTTTTATTATTGTTTACTTTTTTTAACCCTAAGAATCTTTCCAAAACAAAATATCACTTTCTTTAACAAAACCCAATCTGATAGTCAAACATCAAGTTTGTTGAGTAGGCTAGGTGTGTGTCACGGATTGATACTCGGTTCTTACCAACCCTATTTTACCTCACGACAGGACACTGCCTTTTGTGTGTGTGGTTTAGTATTAGTAACAACCAATTAAAACTGAATCTGTGCAATAAATCTTTATCAAAATATATACTATCTGCACCCAATCAAGCTTTTGGCGCCGTTGCCGGGGACACACTGCAGTTTGAAAGACAAACTAAATTTTTGACTATCTTGCATATAACTTGTTAATATATTTTTGTTTAACTTCATTTTTATTTTTAGGTAGTTTGCCTTAGTTAGTTTAGTTATTTTTGCCTGATTCATTTTAAACCTTAGTTAGTTTATGCTTCCTTAAGTTAGTGTATGTCCGACTCGTCTAGTTCTGAACTTGTTCCGCCTCTTCCGGAACCCGAACGACTTTTCCGTCAAAGATTGCGCAAAAGATCACAACAAGAAGCACCAGTCATTGAAGAATACATTTTGGAAGATACACCATCCGAAGAAGACATGGATAACCAAGACGAGGAAATGAAGATGACACACTATGCCACACCGTCAATAGATGGTTATGAGTCTAGTGTTGTCCAACCAGCAATAGCGGCCAATAATTTCGAGATTAAGTCTAGTATTATCCAACTTGTAAAAAACTCTGTTCAGTTTCATGGGTTACAAGACGAAGATCCTAATGCTCACATCTCACGATTCCTTCGTATTTGTGCGACCTTCAAAATCAATAACTGTTCAGATGACGCCATTCGACTAAGACTTTTTTCCATTTTCACTTCGAGGCCGAGCCATCGATTGGCTTGATTCACTTCCGCCTGGTTCCATCACCACATGGGCGGGAATGGCTGAGCAATTCCTTTTGAAATGCTTTCCACCCGATCGTACTGCCAAACTAAGAAGCAGCAGCATCACAGCTTCCGCCAAGACGACGATGAATCATTACACGCAGATGGGAGAGATATAAAGTCTCCTTCGGAGATGCCCACATCACGGACTTGATCTGTGGGTGCAGTGTCAAACCTTTTACGATGCGATTAGCGGAGCTAACAAGCAAGCAGTAGACCAAAGTCCGGGAGGAGATTTTGGAAGTGTCACGCCAACAGAAGCATATCAAGCCTTAGAAAGAGCAGCTAAGAAGAGCTTTGCTTACAATCCTTTAAGAACCAAACCCAGTTCTAAAGGTATTCATCAAGTAGACTCTGAAACCCTAATTCCAGCCCAATTAGAAGCTCTAAAAAAAAAAATTTGAACAATTGCAAAGCGAGCTAAAGAAAACTCCAACACGATGCAACACATGTGGAAATTCACACAAGACCAACGAGTGCCCACAAGGCGTTATGATGGTTGAACATGTTGACTACGTAGGAGGCCCAAACAACTCATACAATTCAAACTGGAGAAACAACTCAAATTACAGAGAAGCTGGCAGTAACCAACAATCATCTGGATTCAACCGAAGGCCACCTTACCAACATCAGAAACCACCATACCAAGGTCCAAGCAGTAGTAACCAAGACCATGGAGCATCATCAATGGAAGACTTATTACAGCAATTGTTGTTAACCACACAAGCTACAAATGAGTACATCCGGAAATCTGATTGAAGAAATGAGGAAAGGTTCCAAAGAAACGAAGCTGACATCAAAAGCAACAAAGCATCATTACAGACCATAGAGCACCAACTAGGTCAAATAGCACAACAACTCTCTGAAAGACCTCAAGGAGCTTTGCCCAGCAACACTGTGACAAACCCTAATGCTCAAGTCAAAGCCATCACCACCAGGAGTGGCAAAACCACTCAAGGTGATGCACACGCATTACAACCCATCCTTGAAGAAGTAGAAACTGAAACTCCAAGTAATGCGAGTGATAAGCAAAAGCAACCTGTTGTTATTGAAGAACCAGCAAAGAAATACGTTCCACCACCACCTTATGTTCCACCACCTCCATATCCAGGTCGTTTGAGACAAGAAAGAATGGAGGCACAATATGGCAAATTCCTTGGGTTGTTCAAGCAACTCCACATCAATCTGCCCTTGGTGGAGGCCTTAGCACAAATGCCAAACTACGCTAAGTTTCTAAAAGGTGTCTTGTCAAACAAAAAGAAGCTAGAAGAGTTATCACACGTAGTTTTGAATGAGGAATGCTCTGCAGTTCTTCAAAACAAACTACCTCAAAAGATGACTGATCCAAGAAGTTTCACCATACCTTGCCTAATAGGAAATCTTTCTGTCAGTAATGCGTTAGCTGATTTAGGTGCTAGCATTAACCTTATGCCTTATGCGGTTTTTGAAAATTAAACTTAGGTGAGCTTAGACCTACCCGTATGAGCATCCAGTTGGCTGACCGTTCTGTCAAATATCCGAGGGGCATCGTTGAAAATATCTTAGTGAAAATTGACAAATTTGTATTTCCCGTTGATTTTGTGATCCTAGACATGGATGAGGACAAAAATGTTCCTCTTATCCTAGGTCGACCTTTCTTAGCGACTGCTCGAGCCCTCATTGATGTTTGTACAGGCAAACTCACGCTTAGAGTAGACGAGGAGGATGTAACTTTCGATATAGGCCAATCCATGAAACACCCTCAACATCATGATGACTCACTCTATTACGTTGATGCTTGTGATTCGATCATAAGCTGTCATTTGAAGGAAGCCCTTCAAAATGAAGCTTGCAATACTCAATTAATAGAAGTCACAATCACCGAACCCATCTGTGAAAACCAAACCATTCCAGAACTTGAAGTTGACGAAACATCATTTCATCAAGAAGCATTTGAGATCATTGAGCAAGACTTAGAACCAAAAGCCAAACCTTCTATCGAAGACCCTCCAGTCTTAGAGCTCAAAGAGCTTCCATCTCATCTCGAATACGCTTTTCTTGAAAACACATCTCAACTTCCTGTGATAATCTCATCCGCCTTATCAATTGATGAGAAGAACAAGTTGCTCAATGTGCTTAAGGCACACAAACGAGCAATTGCATGGAAAATCATGGACATCAAGGGAATCAATCCATCCTTTTGCACTCATAAAATATTGATGGAGGAGAACTTCAAATCCGTCATTCAACCTCAAAGACGTTTGAACCCGAGCATGCAAGAGGTGGTAAAGAAAGAAGTAATCAAATTGCTAGATGCCGGTTTGATTTACCCTATTTCTGATTCACCTTGGGTCAGTCCCGTCCAAGTTGTTCCAAAGAAAGAAGGAATGACTGTTGTAACTAACGAGAAGAATGAGCTTATTCCCACTCGTACGGTTACAGGATGTAGAGTTTGCATAGACTATCGCAAACTGAATGACGCCACAAGGAAAGATCACTTCCCTCTTCCTTTCATCGACCAAATGCTTGAGAGATTGTCTGGAAAATGTTCTATTGTTTCCTGGATGGTTTCTCAGGTTATTTTCAAATTCCTATTGCTCCCGAAGATCAAGAAAAAACAACATTCACCTGTCCATATGGCACATTTGCTTATCGGCGAATGCCCTTTGGCTATGCTCCTGCTACATTTCAAAGATGCATGGTAGCAATTTTTCATGATATGATTGAACACTCAATGGAAGTTTTCATGGATGATTTCTCCATCTTTGGGAACTCATTTGAGCAATGTTTTGAAAACCTAGAAAAGATGCTGGTTAGATGTGAAGACTCCAACCTTGTTTTAAATTGGGAAAAGTGTCACTTCATGGTTACGCAAGGAATAGTGTTAGGACACAAAATCTCTCGAGCAAAGCTTGAAGTCGATCAAGCCAAAGTCGACACTATTTCTAAACTTCCGCATCCCACAACCGTGAAAGACATCAGAAGTTTCCTAGGACATGCAGGATTCTACCGTCGTTTCATTAAAGATTTCTAAAAAATCGCTCGACCAATGACTCAACTCCCGGAGAAAGATGCGAAATTCGTATTTTCTGATGAATGCATTAGTGCATTCAAATTGCTTAAGGAGAGATTGGTAACTGCTCCAATCATGGTTTCCCCAGATTGAATGCTACCATTTGAACTCATGTGCGATGCAAGCGATTTCGCGGTAGGAGCTTTCTTAGGACAAAGGAAAGACAAGCATTTCATTCACCCAATTCATTATGCGAGCAAAACCCTAAACGACGCACAAGAAAACTACACTACCACCGAAAAAGAACTTCTTGCGGTAGTTTTCGCATTCGACAAATTCCGCTCGTATCTCATCCTTTCAAAGACAATTGTTTACACCGATCATGCAGCCCTTCGTTATTTGTTCAATAAACAAGATGCAAAGCCGAGATTGATTCGTTGGATTCTTCTGCTTCAAGAATTTGATATTGAAATTCGTGATAAGAAAGGAGCGGAAAATCTAGCGGCTGATCATCTCTCGCGTCTTGAGGATTCAAGTCCTTCACAAACTGAGGAAGCCAAAATAAACGACAATTTTCCTCATGAATTCCTTATGCACATTCAATCCTCAATCGATGAACACCCTTGGTTTGCCGATTTTGCGAATTACTTTGAAAGCGGAATCCTTCTCAAAGGAATGACTTATCAGCAAAAGAAGAAGTTCTTTACTGATATCAAACATTACTATTGGGAGGACCCGTATCTGTTCAGAATCGGTGCAGACCAACTCATTCGAAGATGCGTATACGGAAGTGAAGCAGAACAAATTCTAAGGCACTATCATGAAGGACCCATAGGAGGACACCATGGAGCAACCTTAACAGCCAAGAAAGTATTCGACTCTGGATTTTACTGGCCCACGATCTTCAAAGATGCTCATAACATGGTACGCACCTGTGATGCATGTCAAAGAGCAACCAATATCTCAACACGGGATGACATGCCTCAGAAACCAGTTCAAGTATGCGAGATATTTGATATATGGGGTATTAATTTCGTGGGGTCATTCCCGCTGTCATTTGGCAATCGTTACATCTTGGTAGCAGTTGATTACGTTTCAAAATGGGCTGAAGCTCAAGCCCTGCCTACTAATGATGCCAGGAATGTTTTCAAATTCCTTAAGAAACTATTTTCTCGTTTTGGTGCCCCCAAAGCTCTGATTAGTGACCGAGGAACTCATTTCTGTAACAATCAGCTTGAAAGAGCAATGGCACGTTATGGAGTTCGCCATCGCTTTACAACTGCTTACCATCCACAAGCGAATGGGCAAGCCGAAGTCACTAACCGAGGTATCAAACAAATCCTTGAGAAAACTGTAGGTCAAAATCACAAGGACTGGTCTACCAAGTTAGATGATGCATTATGGGCTTTTCGAACAGCCTATAAGACTCCCACCGGCACAACACTGTTTAAACTAGTTTATGGGAAGTCGTGTCATCTACCTGTAGAACTAGAGCACAAGGCCTTTTGGGCACTTAAAGTAGCAAACCTGGACCAAGACCTTGCAGGAAAGAATCGATTCCTACAAATTCACGAATTGGAGGATTTAAGGGAACAAGCATACGAAAACGCTAGGGTTTACAAAGAAAAGACAAGGAAATTCCACGACGCTCGATTAAAGAGTACAAAACAATTTCATGTGGGAGAACGTGTCTTACTGTATAACTCTCATTTACGTTTATTTCCCGGAAAACTGAAATCACGTTTGTCTGGACCTTATACGATCAAAAATGTGTTTCTGAATGGTGCCATTGAAATTTACAACCACGCAGGTTTAAGTTTCAAAGTAAATGATCATCGTTTGAAACTGTATAATGATGGACCAACCAAGATTCCTTTGGAGGAATTAAACCTCCACCCCAACGAAAACTAAGTGTGGGGAAGGGTCATGCCGAAGACCCGAAACTTAAACGCGGCACCTGTACATAAATTTTTCTCACTTTTTAGCAATTTTTAGGACTTCACAAGCACAAGCACGGGGCCGTGCCCCATCAAGCACGCCCCCGTGTCTCTGACAAAATTTTTCCACGATCTCCGCTGACGACTCTGGAACGTTGCAGGTCGAATTTAAGACGATTTCTGACAAGCACGGGGCCGTGCCTAGCCAATCACGCCCCTGTGTTCACTCTTCACGACCTGTGTATAAATACCACACTTGTTCCATTCTTTCATCACACTCATTCCTGCTCAAAAACATCTAAAAAATGAAAGAATCAAGTCACGAAAGCTCAAACTGGAATCCTGCGAAGAAACCGCGTTCTGAAATGCGAGAGCCGACGACTCAAGAGTATTTCTTCAAAATGCATGAACTAATCAAGCAATTAACAGAAATGAACCTCATTGCTTCCCAATGCTTAGCTGAACTTATCCAAAAAGTTCAGCAGATGAGTGAGGAACTCATTTCCATTAACCAGCAGCTCGCGGAATTGAGCAACCGCACTTCTCACTATCCCATGCCAAACCTTCCACACGAAATGTGTGGAGGTTTCTTTTAGAAGCATTCAGTGATGTGTTAAGTGCGCTGTTGCGCATTAAAGAGTCTGGTTTTGCTGTTTCAGATCCTCGGGTTTTAACGTATCGTGTAACCGTAGGATCCTAAGGAATGTAATTTTCAATTTGGCTTGTGTTATTTAACTATAGGACTATTTTCGTATCTTTTCTGATGATTTGGAAGTGATAAAACTTAACTGGGAAAATTACATAACGCGCGAAACTTAAAAACGGAACAACAAAAGACTGAAACCGAACATTATACTTGAACACGGCCCCGTGCTCATAGAGGCACGCCCCCGTGTTCGACAAGAAATGACACCACCTGCCATTTTTCAGCCTTTTGTCTTTTTCCCATCAATGTTGCATGATAAAAACCTGTTGATACATGTATGTCCCTAGATCAGTATATGAATGTAATAGATCTTGTTTATCTGATTCTGATGTAATGTTTGGATTGTTAATGAAATGATATTGGTTGTTTGTGATTTATAATGTTTAAAATTTCTTTAATGAGTCGATGTTAAATTGGTTAATTAGGTTTGTGGTTGTTTGAATTGTTACACATAATGTTATATTAATTAATACATTCAAATTTAACACAATGTTATATTAATTAATACATTCGAATGGCCCATGCGAATGGACCACACGCATGAATAACTTCATACGAATGACTCAGTCGCACGACTGAACCAGGAGACTGGATCAGTCATATGATTGTAACATAAGATTGGCTCAATCGCACGACTGAACACTCAGTCGTGCGGATGAATCAACCGCATGGTTCAATCGCACGACTGAACCATACTAATGGTTCAGTCGCACGAATGAACAATACTAACGTATAAATACAACCCAATTCGTGGAAAAACGTAAGCATTCATTCTATTTCGACTCCAGACGTACCCTAGCCGTCCAGAAACCTCCTAGTTCGTTCTCCAAGTTCATAGAACGCTGTAGATCGATTCCCAATCGATTCTTAACGTTAGATTCAATACTTTATTGATTCTTCGTGCGTTCTCACTGATTGGATCGCCAATCAAATAGGATTCCGCACTATTTGGTTTGGTTTACACGCTAATCATTCGGTATTTCGTTCAAATACCAGGTCCTAACAAGTGGTATCAGAGCTTTGGCTCTTGATTACGTGTGATTCAATCAAGATTGATAAAAGTTTGTGTTTTTACACTAAAAACGCAATCTTTAGTGTCAAAAGTGATCTTGGACGTTCCCTGCTCATCAAGTTTCGGTTTCTACGGCCTTAGGCGATTCGAGTTGGCGAAATTTCGAATTTTAATTTTCGGCTAAAACACGTTTAACCTAAAAATTTTCGCAAAACAGCAGCTTCAGTCGCACGAGTGAGCCATTCGCACGACTGGACTTCATTCGCATTGCCCAGACGCACGATTGGACCTAGTCGCATCTCCATTCGTCCGACTGAACCATTCGTTCGCAGTGTTCATACGCATCAGCTTCATCGCACGACTGAACCAATCGCTTAGTTCAGCCGCACGATTGAACCAGTCGCATAGTTCATTCGCACGGATAGCCAATTCGCATCCTCAGTCGCACCAGTTGACAGTTTGTTTAGTAGACTTAAAGTTATTCGACATGGAAGATCAGATGTCTGCGTTTACTGCCGGGAAGGACTCAAGAATTCAGAACCTACTGCTGCTTGAGAGTGAGGTGGGGAATCATAATAAACCACCAAAGCTCTTAACGTTAGATGAGTTTCCCCACTGGAAACAACGTTTTGAGATCTACCTCAATGGAGTGGATCCAAATTTGTGGGAAGCTATCGAGATTGGGTATAGTATGCCGGTGGGAGCCGATGGGGTAAAGCTTACTTTAGGAGGGATGCCTGACGCTCAGAAAGTTAAGTATAATGCAGAAAAGAAAGTTTATGCATTGATTACACAGTCTATTCCTAAAGATATTTTCCACCAGTACTCGGAGAATAAGCAGACCAAGAAATTGTGGGATGAGCTGGAAAGAGATACGACGGAAATGCTTCGTTAAGGCAATTAAAGCTAAGGAACTAAAGAAGGAATTTGACAACTTCTCATCGATGGGAACGAGAGTTTGGACGATGTTATTGATAGATTCTACCATCTGATGAGTGAACTGCATACACATGGAGTTGCTACTACCATGGAAGAAAAAGTGTCAAATTTTGCAGACGGATTGCCAGAAAAGTGGGCTTCATTCGTGTCTAACCTGAGACAGAATGAAATGCTGGCAAAGCTGGATATCAATGACTTCATTCTAAAGCTGCGAGAAGAAGCACTTAGGATGAAGTACAGAGCTCAGAAGTCTTCGTACACTCAGAATCAAGCTTTGTACAATGCCACGCCTCAAGCTAAGACATCTGGAGCACCTCTCCAGACTGCATTTGTGTCTAGCTCATCGGGTCCTTCACAGCTTCTCCTTCAGGATCAGACACGTCAGGGTCTTCTTGTACCCATTACATTGGATCTGAAGCGAATGCTACTAGACTGAAGACCGAGAACCTCGGTAATGTGACTGTGGAAGTAGCTCGAGAGCACATGGATCTCTTGGCAGCAGTGGTTCATTCCTATGATGGACTTGTTGCTGGGAAGATTGGAAACTGCCATCTGGCAGATGAGGACTACGAGCAAGTAGATGAAATGGAGCTGGAGAGGATGGACATTATGTGGGCCTTAGCAGTGCTGTCCGGAGGGCGAAGAAGTTTGTGAAAAGACCGGACAGAACTTGGTTGCTACTAAGGATACCACATTTGGCTTTGACAAGAGTAAAGTGACCTGCTTTAACTGTGGAGAGAAGGGGCACTTCAAGAGAGAATGTGTAAGCCAAAGAAGACGGGTAACGGGAACCCATTCTCATCCTTCACTCGTCAAGACAAGCAAGCTAGCAGTTCTACTTCATCAAGCAAGGATCCAAAAGCCTTGACTGCTCATGATGATGAAGGACAGGACTGGAGCTTTCGGTTTGTCTCTCCGGGGAATCAAACATTGCAATGTAGAAGACTTAGATGATGATTCCGCGAGTGAAGGAGATATTGCAGTTGAGATAGCGATGTCAAATATTGAAGAGACAACTGCAACTGAGGTCAGCTACAAGCCTGAAGAAGGGACTTCCATAGCAAAGACAGAAACAGAATCACCAGAACCAGAGACATCTGATGCTGCGTTGATGGCTAACTCTTCTGAACCTCCTCAGGTAAGTACCACTGACCAACTGTTTAATGTTTAATCATGCTTGTTCTGATTGTGATACTTTTAGAGATAGCATAGATGAGAAATTTGCTAGGTTATTAGATCATAATGATAACTTAGTAAAATTTACAACTGTGCACTGAGGCTAATAGAGTATTAAAACAAAATGAGCATAGTTACAAGAAAAGATAGACCTTTTGACTAAACAGCTTAGGGAAACTAAAGTAGTTGCATTTAACCAAGCTAATGACATTAGGTACTATCTTAACTCCCTAGAAGACACTAAGAAGCAAAAGGCAGTTTTAGAAGTAGAAGTAATTCTTTAAAACAGAAACTGCACAGTTGGACAAGTTCATCACACATTGTCCAACACTTAGTGAGAGAAAGAAACAACGGGGAGGGTTTGGGTATAAAGTGGTTCCACCACCACCTGAGACCTTGATGAACACTAAGAGTAGACCAATAAATAATAACCCCATCAAGGATCATGTGGTGTCTACTCCTCTTGTTAGTGATCCAGATTCCTCATGTTCATCAATTGAATCTGGAACCAAACAAAAGGAGGCCACTTCAAAGGCAAAGGGTAAAATGCCTTGTGTTAATCTAGAAAAAGAATTTAAAAAGGTTAATATAAAGTCAGGGTCAAACAGAGTCAAATCAGAACCTAAAAAGACTATTAATGTTAATCTTTCACAAGTTTCAAGTCAAAAACCAGTTAACCAAAAGGAAAAAGATGTTAAACATGTTAAAACAAATAATTTTGTTAAACAAGAGAAAACATCAAAAGAACCAGAGTCAAAACCCAAACTAAGTGATGTTACTAGGGTGTCACACACATCTCCACAAAGAAAGTTTAATCAAAAGTTTATAGCAGGTCATGCAACAACTGTGGAGAGTGTGGACACATTGCTTCCTATTGTCCTTACTATCAGACACCTAGGAAGAAGATTGAACTTCAGGATTCAAAACCTAGGTCTTCTAAGAGGGGTTCTTTAACTCCACCTAGAAGAACTAGTGAACCTAAAGTTCAACCCATTAGCCAGTCGATTGTTTATCACAAACAGGCCTTACACAAATCTGGCTTATGGAAAGAAAAGTCATCCTGCGTGTCTGATAATGATGACAAGAAGGAACGTGAGCTACCCTCACCCTCTAAGGGTCAATGGGTTGAATTCATGATGTGTGATGCCTCTGGGAAACCCAAGCCAGTAAAGGCTTGGGTTCCTAACCTAAACTAATCTTTTACATTGTATGTGCAGGGTGTTCGCTACAGTGCTGAAACCAACACGTGGATTGTAGACAGCGGAGCATCCAGGCACATGACAGAAAACAGGGCTCTTTTATCAAACGTCAAGCAAATAAAAGAGGGCATGTTTCGTTTGCTGGAAACAAGGGAGGCTATATCACAGCTCAGGGAGAAGTTGGGAATCAGAAAGTTAAGTTTGATAAGGTGAACTACGTTCAACAACTTCAAAACAACTTACTTTCTGTTTCCCAAATCTGTGATAAGGGATTTAAAGTCATATTCGACAACAAGAAGTGTTACGTGCTAAAGAAAGACTACGTGATTCCGGAGGACCAAGTTCTGATGACCTTCAAGATATAAAGACCTTTATGTTTTGGATCTGTCAACAGCTTCTACAACGGATCATGAGGTTCAGTGCTTTCTATCAAAGCTACTGAGAAGGATTCCATCTCCTGGCATAGGAGAATGGGACACATTAATCAAAGGAAGATGAATCACTTGATCCAGAAGGATCTCGTGAGAGGAGTCAACTTCAAGAATTTCCAACTTCCTGATTTTTGTGTAGCTTGCAAGAAAGGCAAACAGACGAAGAAGTCTCATAAGGAAAAGAAAGTTCATTCAATAGAACTTCCTCTTGAACTTCTTCACATGGATCTGTTTGGTCCAGTCAGTACAAAGAGCATTGCAGGCGACTTGTACTGTTTTGTGGTTACTGATGACTACTCAAGATTCTCTTGGGTAATGTTTCTGAAGTCCAAATCAGAAACATTTGAGTCATTCAAGGAGTTAGTAACCACACTGGAATCTCTCTACAAGCTGAAGGTGAGACAAGTACGCTCAGACAACGGGACTGAATTCAAGAATCAGTGGATGGAGGCTTACTGCAAGGAAAAGGGAATTGTGCATCAATTCACTTCTGCCTACACGCCTCAGATGAATGGCGTTGCTGAGAGAAAGAACAGAAGCTTGATAGAGACAGCACGGACAATGCTGGCAGACTCGAAACTGCCTATCCAATTCTGGAATGAGGCAGTGGCAAATGCATGTTATACACTGAATCGAGTTCTGATAGTCAAGCGCCACGGAAAGACATGTTACGAGCTACTACAAAGACGCAAACCGAATTTGGAGTATCTCGAACCATTTGGCGCGCCGTGCACACTTCTGAAGAAGACTCAAGAAGGTAAATTCAGCGAGAAGGCTGATGAAGGAATCTTCCTAGGATACAACATACCGAACAAGAGAGTTTACAACAACTCAACGGGTCTAGTAGAAGTGTGGTGTAATGTTGAGGTTCAGAGATATACCACACCACCTACTGGCAAAGGACCCGCCTACTTTTTCGACTATGATGGATTCTTCAAGTCCTTCAACATCCCTATCTCTCCTTCGGATGATGAGTTAGCTACTCGGATGATGTATGATATCTTGAATACACCATCTCATGATTCAACATCATCTAGCTCACAGGGAGAATCATCTACTCAGTCAGGGGGAGTAGTCGACGACAGTGACTCCTCCTCAGAAGATGAAGCTGAAGAAGATGATCAGAACAGTCAGGAGGAACAGGTTCCAGTCCCTGCAAGTCCACAAGCATCAAATAGTGATGCACCTTCGACTTCGGAACCTCAAACTCCAACTACCTCAGATGCAGAACCAAATGTTCATAATCTTGGCTCTGAGGTAGTTGTTCCTACTACTCCAGGATCACGTCTAAACGTCTGTCATCCCTTAGAAAATGTCATTGGGGATGTCAGATCAGGAGTACAAACCCGAAATCAGCTATACTCAGCTGATTATGCCTCTGTTATGGAAAAGGGATACATTCATGATGGTGCTTATCGATGTTTTGTCTCGCAGTTTGAGCCAAAATACGTCAGTGATGCACTAAATGATGAGGCGTGGGTGAGTGCCATGCAAGAAGAACTTCTTCAGTTCAAGAAGTTAGGTGTATGGACTCTGGTAGATAGACCTAAAGGTGCTAAGGTCATTGGCACCAAATGGGTCTTGAAATGCAAGAAGGATGACCAAGAGGTCATTATCAGGAACAAGGCTCGACTGGTGGTTTAGGGATTTCGCCAAGTCGAGGGAATTGACTACAATGAAGTGTTTGCACCCGTGGCAAGGATGGAAGCCATTCGTATCTTCCTTGCCTATGCCTCGTACATGAAGATTAAAGTCTATCAATTAGATGTGAAGAGTGCATTCCTTCATGGGGAAATAAGAGAGACAGTCTATGTCAGTCAACCCGAGGGATTTGAAGATCCTTATCATCGGGATAGAGTTTACAAACTCGACAAGGCTTTATACGGGCTTCATCAAGCTCCAATGGCCTGGTATGAGAAACTCTCGACTCATCTTGTGAAACACGGCTTTCGCAGGGGAGTCATTGACTGCACGCTGTTCATCAAAGAAAAGATGGAGACCTACTGCTCGTACAGATCTATGTCGATGACATAATCTTCGGTTCAAAGAACGAAGATTTATGCAAAGAGTTTGAAGCAGTTATGAAGAAAGAGTTTGAGATGAGTGCTATGGGGGAGATGAAATTCTTTCTCGGGTTACAGGTGGATCAGACACCAAATGGGATCTTTCTACATCAGACCAAGTATGTAGGAGACATTCTCAGTCGTTTTGACATGGAGAATGCTTCTGCTGCTGGGACTCCACTTGCTACTAATCATGATATAGCACCTGATGAAAATGGAGATCTAGTAGATGCCACAATGTACCGAGGAATGATTGGATCCCTCATGTACCTCACTGCCTCAAGACCTGATATCATGTATGCTACATGTTTATGTTCTAGATATCAGGCTAAGCCTAAGGTTAACCATCTGATCGGGGTCAAGAGGATATTTCGTTATCTGAAGGGTACACCCACACTTGGGTTGTGGTATCCTCATGATGATGACTTTGAGCTCACGGCGTATAGTGACTCGGATTACGGGGGCTGCAAGATGAACTACAAGTCTACATCAGCAGGGTGTCAATTCTTTGGGAGGAGATTAGTTACCTGGCAGTGTAAGAAGCAGACATCGGTTGCATTGTCAACCTGTGAAGCCAAATACGTTGCTGCTGCTGCAAGTTGCTGTTCACAAATCATCTGGATTCAACAGCAAATGCGGGATTACGGTTTAAAGTTTTCTTCTACTCCTATTTTTGTTGATAACTCTGCTGCAATTGCAGTAACTAAAAATCCGGTCCAACATCCAAAGACCAAACATCGGTATTAAATACCATTTCATAAGAGACTGTTTTGAAAAGAACTTAATCGATGTGGTAAAAATTAATACTGATTTTCAACGCGCTGACCTCTATACAAAAGCCTTTGATAAACCACGTTTTCTATATTTGTTAGAGGTCAACGGCGTTAAAAAGAAAAGTGATGTTATTCCTGATGATGATCATGTGTAGTCCGATGCAGTTTAGTTAATGTTTCTTTTTTTATTTTATTTTCTTTATTTAGTTTAGTCTGTTTAAATTAAACTCATGTTATTTAGCTGTTTATTAAAATCTAAAATAATTAAACCAGTTATGATTTTAGTATTTTAGGGGGAGAATAAATCAGCCAGTAACATTAAAAAAAACGAGGGAGAAGGAGTGGATAGCTGATATAAGGTAGATCGTATCTGTGATACCGATTCAAAACCTTTGGAAAATGATAGTACACAGGAACAAATCAAAAGGGACTTTAAAATTTAATTTAGAAAAGATGCAAAATTCAAAGTATAAGTCTGTGTAGTCTAAGAAATATAAAAGGAAGATGATAGAAAAACTGGTAACTACTAAGGTAACACAAAGAAAGTAGACCTAGAGGTTGCTAGACCACAAATGATATGTCGGTTGATTCAACACAATAGATGATTAGACCTGACTGGTGATCTCAAGATCAAACTAAGTTGTTCAACTGACTGTGGGCTTCCATCTTATCACTGGTTAACACAATCAACAATATTCCAATAAGGGGTAATGAGCATGTAAACGCCACAAATGTGTGCGGATGACCATAAATAGAGCAAAGCACGAACAAAATGAAAGACAAATGCTATCAAGCTAATGACTTATGTTGTTGGTGCATTTTGTGCAAAATAAAATTAAGCTGCTCTAACAAGAGATAGGTTGTGTGCCTCTCTGCTGTGCGATGGCACTGACCTGAGGATAAGCATAACCTAGATATTCTAGAATTCATTGTTGTTTGCCGCCTCTCTGCTGTGCGATGGCACTGACCTGAGGATTGGCTTCTCTTTGAAAGCTCTAAGAATAGTCTCTTCTTGTAAAAATACCCGTAGACCGCTCAAAAGCTCCTGAGGAATGTTGATTACCATATAAGTGTGGGATCCACAAATGTTAGTTGAAATAATTAAACCTAAAACTATCACCAGTTTGTGTCTAAAGTCTGTGTATGGATTTAAGAGGACAAATATACTGACAATCATTGTGGCTGCAATTCTTGAAAGTTCAAATCAATGTGGGAATCTAATAGTACCAGTGTGATTTCCTAAATTTGCTAACGACTCTGGATGAAAACCAAGAATTGAGCATCAAAAGATTTTGATAACAAGTCCCAAATGATTTGACTTGCCTGTATGATTCCAAAATTGAATTGGTCCAGGTGTGGTCAATCTAAGTTGAAGCTGCCTATTCCGGAACCAAATCCAGTAGATTTCTATCTTAGGATTTATCTCTCACAAAAAGCCAAAAACAAGTCAAATTTTTGTATTTTATTTTAACTTTCTAGTTAGTTAGTCATTTTAGTTTGTTTGGTTGTCGGACTACATCATGAAAATCAGTATGGGATCAACTCACTAAAAGGGTCATGTCTGAGATGACCACATGTGTTTTCAAAGTTTAAAAGGGTCACGTCTGAGGTGACAAAGTGTTTAAAAGAGTCACGTCTGAGGTGACTAAATTATTTAAAAGGATCACGTCTGAGGTGATCAAAGGTTTTCAAGTTAAAATGATCATGTCTGAGATGATCAAATACTCATAATGTTAATTTCAATAGTTAAAAGGGTTTTAAATGTAAAATGGTCAAAATGGCAGGAAATTTCATAAGTGTAACCCATTCGCACGATTGGACCATAAGTATGGACCAACCATGCGAATGGGTCCCATTCGCACGACTGGACATGAGATTGAGCCATTCACCTGAATAGCTTATCAGACTGATCCATTCGACCGAATGAAAGAGTGCGAATGAGTCGCCGACCGACTGAGACTCAGTCGGTCAACTGAAGTGCGAATGAAAGGGTAGAATCAGTCGACCGACTGAGACTCAGTCGGTCAACTGAAGGTGCAAATGAAAGGGTACGAATGAGTCAGTTGACCGACTGAACCTCAGTCGGCCAATTGAATGCGACTGACTGGGCCAATCGCACGACTGAGCTTCAGTCGCCCGAATGAACTGAGCGAATGAAGTCAGACGGCCGATTGAACTCAGCTTCAGTATTTAAAGGGCCACAGTCGATCGCATTTCACTCATCACCCTCAATCGCTCCTAAATCGCACCTCGTACCGTTACTCTGCCGAAATTTCTCTAGACCTTGTTTTCACATCATTATTGATCTTCTGACGTTTGTTGACGTTTATACAGGTAGATTGCAGTGAAATCTCAATGAAATCAGAATAAATGGAACCCTAATTTTTTGATATTCGAGTGAAACAAGACCGGATTGTAAATGACCTAATAACCAACATAAACTAAGCAAAATGTTAAAATTAAGTTTAATAGGTTATTAGTGACAAGATGGCGAGTCTATTGGACCATTAAACCATGTTAAATTACTTGTTTTGGTCAAGATTCGAACCACAGGCGACTGAACAGTGGGACAAGCGACTGGTCGTCCGGATGAACTCCAATCGCACGATTGAATCTTGCGATTGGGTCAATCGGGCGAATGCACCATGCGAATGAACTCAGTCGGCTGACTGAACCAATCGCAGACTCAGTCAGCAGATTGAACTCAGTCGCATATCTCATTCACACCGAATGAGCTCAGTCGCATGAAAGGACAACCGACTGACTTCAGTCGCATGATTCATTCGCACGAATGAATCAGATTGAATTTAAACTATACACTTAGAACTGAATTTTGATGTATGACTTTCTAATGGTTTTGTGTCTTGTGTTTCAGGCAAATGGCTGATAGATGGTCCATTAACCCAAAGCACAATATATGTGCTCATTTGGACCATACGACTCAGAATGGGGCCGATTTTACAGAGATTATTGCGTTCCTTCGACGTTCTCGGATACATAAGGCCATTTCTACACCGTGTACGCCTTACAGGTCGTTACATCAGGCATTCTGGGAGAATGCCTCCGTTGATCGTTCTCGTGAGCCTTACAGCATACGGAGCTCCATTCGTGGTCATGATATTGAGATTACAGCAGGTGACATCCAGAGAGTACTTGAGTTTGGGGACGATACTTATCACCCCACCAGACTACATCCACTTACAGTTAAAGGTTTCTTTCTCAGGATTAAGTACGCTGGGGACATCAACTCAGGTGTGCTCAACAAGAGCAACCTATGTCCCCAGTACAAGTACTTGGCGCATGTGATCCTGAAGTGTATTGCTTCTAGGAGGGGTGGATTCGATGACCTATCAGACCAGATTCAGAATGCCTATGTGGCACTGGTGCTGAACCACCCCTTCAGCTTCTCGAGCACGATTTTTTCATATCTGGTGGAGAATTTGGAGGCCAAAGGGAAGGATGGTTTTTGTATGTACCCCAGATTTCTGCAGCTGATCTTCAACGAGAAGCTGCAATTACTTCCCAAGGAGAGCCATGATGCTGTTGCCCTAGAGATTATGGATGACACGACTTTGGGTCGTATGAGAGTGTATAGGGGCAAGCAGGTAAAGCCCCAAGTGAAGAGGTTGATCGGCCATCTGGCCAATGAGAGATATGTGGCGCCAGGTAGACGCAAGTGGCGTCATGATGACAGTGATTCAGACGAAAGAGGCTATTGCTCCCAGAGCATGATTCAGACGATGATGACAGTAGGGATGCTGGAGATGATATGCCTATTCCACCGAGAGGCACTGCTACAGATGTTATACCTCCAGTATCTGCCCCAACTGGTGACATAGCTGAGTCTGCTGGTTTCCATCAGGACTTTATTCCTGGTGAGGAGGAAGACAAGTCTGACGAGGAGCCCTTAACGAGGACTGTGGGAAGCAAGGTTGTTCCCACAGAGTATGGACTCCGGGCGGTTGGTGAACGACCCAGGGATTCAGGAGAGTCTACTACAGATCCTAGTTATGCCCCTGAGTCAGCTAGCCGTGTTCTAGGGGGAGCATCCACCTCGACGGGAACGAGGAAGAAAAGGATGGCTCAGCCCCACGGCCAGAAGAAGAAGAAGAGACGACTCATCTTCATTACCACCACAGCCACCACAGCTACCACCACCACTACAACCTCTACAGACACACCATCCACCACCACAGCCACCACAGCTACCACTACCACTACCACTACCACACCTCCCACCACTGTACATATGCCAACCACCACCATATCTTTCACTCCTACATCACCTCTACTATCTCGCAGACCCAGCCCCATCTTCACTACAGCCACCATCACCACCACTAGCCACCAAGCAGGACCCTCTTCACATCCCTCACATACATATGGATCACCTCTACCTCCAATTGGGGTAGAGGAACAGCTTTCTGCGCTAAACCGGATGGTGATGCATTTGTTAGCTGCTGATGAGGAGAAGACGGCTTAGATCCGCCAGCTGGCTGATCTTACTGTTGCACAGTCACACCAAATCTCAGAGCAGGCTTGATTAATTGAGGAGCAGGCCCAATAAATGGCTGCTCAGAGCCATGAGATTGCCCAACTCCAAGAGCACAGTGTCACATTTGCCAAGAAGATAGAGGAGTTGGAGGAGGCTAAGAAGACAATCATGCTAAAGCTAAAGGGATCTAAAGAGGAGCCACTGAAGATCAAAGAGGGAGACGGAGATGATGGTGATGATGATGATGAGGATGATGATGAGGATGATGATGATGAGACTGAGGATGATGAGGGGATTGAGGATGAGAGGACAGAGGAGAGGGATGAGGATGATGATGCAGAAGGAGGAGATGCAGCTGCATCTGCCTCTGCTCAAGGTCAGGAAAGGAGATCCAAGAAGAAACAAGACCAACAAGCTTCCTCCTCTGCTCCACCAAGCGACGATCCAGTGATTCAAGAGAAAAGTAATGATTAGATGTCTATGTATTAGATTACTTTTGTATTTGAATCATGTATTTAAACTTATGTATTCAATGCCTATATTAAGATTAATGCATTTTTGTTTTGATTATTAACTAATGGTTGATGTGTTGCATGTTTAAATCAAACAGATCCAAACTACCAAAGGGATGAGTTCGATGTTGCTCCCCTTCAGCAGGTCAAGACTCAGCTAACTATGATTCTTGATCTGCAAGGGATCGTAAGGAGGTCGGTGAGTTATACCCCTGAAGAAGGGGAAATAATTCATGATCTATCAAACGAGCAACTAGCAGAGATCTTCAAGCTAAATCCCGATGAGATTGTAAAGGATGCTCCGACGTGCGACTCGACAAGTGACGAAGAGCTCAACGACGTTGATGAAATAGAGATAGAAGATGTCACTGCCGAGCACTACCCTCAGTATGCTGACAATGAGGGAAATATGGTCCCCAATCTGGGTGAATCCCTTGTTAGCGATACTTTTGAGGTGTTAGACAAAATGGAGCAAGAGTCAGAGAAGACAGAGGGAACGGCCCAAGCCTCAAATGACGATGTCGATATCCGAAAGGCTGAGTGGGCTGCTTGTTTTGAAGAAGTTAGAGCCCAACGCGCTGCACCTAAACAGGATGCCTACACCAAACTCTACCGAGTCAAGAAACATCATAAGGTGTCGGGCAGGATTATAGCGTGGGCATATTTTGAGGACCTAAATGTCTATGCAGTTAAGAGGGAGAAGGGCACAGAGTACATTAGATTTCCACATGATCTAAAGACTCTACCAGGTTTTGAGTTCAACCAGCTAGCCAAATTGAAGCTGTTGTATGCTGACCCAAGAAAGATGTCAGGCTGGTTTGAGGCTGCCCTAAGGAAGGAGTACCACACCAGGTGGGTTAACTTCAGACCATAACAGCCTACAAGGTACATCAGAAGGTCTGAAGTTGATGCCATTACTGGAAAACCAAAGACAGTGTTGAAGTGGAGTCCTCCGCGCACGATGTCAAGAATCCCGCTCAGGGAAATGCCACAGGACTTCACTCCACACTTTAAGTGGTGGTACTACGATTGGAGGACAGGAGAAGCGGTCATAGTCCTAAAAAAAAGAGGGCCAAATGGATACTATCAGGGTATTGACCCAATGTGGCTTACCAACTTGTCAGCTAATGATGTCTACACTCTATACAAGTGGCCACTATTCTATGATACGCAGGATATAGTACAAGCCCTCCAGTTCCAGAACGTCATAAGACTTTGTTTTGCATTTGAGATTCATGAAGGAGTCACAAAAGTGGATAAGTACAAGAAATATGAGGATGTAATGAAGAAAACAAGACATTAGAGAGATCTAGGTCCAAGGGGGAGTTTGTTAATACATGTATGTCCCTAGATCAGGATATGAATGTAATAGATCTTGTTATATTAATTAATACATTCAAACTTAACATTGGTTGTTTGGATTGTTAATGAAATGATATTGGTTGTTTGTGATTTATAATGTTTAATATTTCATTAATGAGTCGATGTTGAATTGGTTAATTAGGTTTGTGGTTGTTTGAATTGTTACACATAATGTTATATTAATTAATACATTCAAACTTAACACAATGAAGTTCTCATGCGAATGGCCCATGCGAATGGACCACACGCATGAATAACTTCATACGAATGACTCAGTCGCACGACTGAACCAGGAGACTGGATCAGTTGTATGATTGTAACATAAGATTGGCTCAGTCGCACGACTGAACACTCAGTCGTGCGGATGAATCAACCGCATGGTTCAATCGCACGACTGAACCATACTAATGGTTCAGTCGCACGAATGAACAATACTAACCTATAAATACAACCCAATTCGTGGAAAAACGTAAGCATTCATTCTATTTCGACTCCAGACGTACCCTAGCCGTCCAGAAACCTCCTAGTTTGTTCTCCAAGTTCATAGAACGCTATAGATCGATTCCAAATCGATTCTTAACGTTAGATTCAATACTTTATTGATTCTTCGTGCGTTCTCACTAATTGGATCGCCAATCAAATAGGATTCCGCACTATTTGGTTTGGTTTACACGCTAATCATTCGGTATTTCGTTTAAATACCAGGTCCTAACAAAACCGAACTAATGTGCCTGCAAAGTCGTATCCACTTTCAATTCCATCTTCTTTTCCATTTTTCTTTCGTTTTTTCAAGTGTTCTTGCAAGAGTATTTGGCCAAGAGGTTAGTATACTAATTCCTTTGATTATGAAAGTCATTTACATGTAGTTAGGTGATTAGGTCTCTAAACAACCGAATCCTAGCAATTATGTGTAAACACTTGTTCTTAAACGTGTTTATGGAATGGTGAATGCTTTAACCTACTTGTTCATGTTTATTCTTGTAGTAGATTAGTGTTAATTAGTGTTATTAGTTAGATATTAGTATTTTAGTTAGTTAGTTAGTTGTTTTCTTTTATTGTTAACAAGACTATCTTCATAACTCGTGGTGAAACCTTTGTTAATCATGTTCAAGTTACAAGAATTCTCAAGTGATGTAAAACAATATATATTTTGAGTATCTTGAATTATTAACAAATGATTAAAATGTTCAACGTATAATCTTTGATTTTTAAATCAAGAAAATGTTAAACCCATGCTTAATCAACGATTTACAAACAAAACCACGATTGCTCGAGTCAAGATTTCATGCCCAAACATGTTAACCGCACCCCCACGTTGTATAAAGCGCACCCCCATGTTCAAAAATTTTTCCTTGGATGATAAATTCTTAACTATTTTTGAACATGAATTGAATCATTATGATGTTATGGCTTGAAAAACATATGATTTTCACTAACATCATGAAACTGCTTAAAAAATTTGTTTTGTCTAGATTAATTTATTTTTAAATTTCAGGATCATGGATCATCCCTACTTACATTTTGGAGGGAGCCGCGAGAGATGGTGTCATGATAGACTTCAAAGATTGCTACAAAGGGTCAAAAGATCCCACTTACAAGCAGATGAAGAAACACTAGCGGCAGTCGGACAGCTAGAAAGATATAATAATTTATTAAGTGTTCAGTAGAAACGTTTATTTTCACAAAATAGACCTTCCGTTTATGAACTAACTCTTGAATTTTTAGCATCCTTTAAATTTAGCATGAAAGACTCTGATCCTTGGGATGAAAATGCAGTTTCATTCAGAATAGCTGGGAATTGGCATAAAACATCCATTGCCTTGTTCGGTGTCTATCTTGGAATATACACGGAACAAGAAATGGAGGAGGAGGCAATATCTGGAATGTCGGCGTATCATACCTTCCCGGACGAGGAAAGTAGAGACGCGGAAAGTGGTGCAATGAGGAAAGCATTTTGGGAGCGGATTAGAACCGGAGGGTTCAACTCGAGCAAAACAAAAAGCAGTCAGATACTTGACCCGCTACTGCATACATTCATCGGTTACTCAGTCATTCGATAACAGCTCGTGGTCAAAGCAAGGGAGTTGTTAATTTGAGGGACTTTTTTATTTTATATTGTATGGTTAATCAGTTGCCATGTAATATTGAGTATTTGTTTTGTAATCTTTTTGCCAGGAATGCGATTGCAGGTGCTCCAACACCCATGTTTGGAGGAAGCTGGATTTTGAACTTATATGAAAGCTATGGTTATAACACAGAGGGAACCGTAGGAGTGATGCCGGGACTGTTAGACTTGAGCATTTGTACAAGTATGTACATGGTGACAAGCCTATCAAATGGGCAGCCGAGATTCATGGATAAGAAGGGACAAATCTGGGATCCGGCGGATCCCAAAGAAATTATCATGGACCTCGACATGCCGATACAACCAGAAGGAGCCGGAGCTGGATCTTCAAGTTCACGTACAAGGGAATTCCCAACCATGTTAGACCTTTATGAGTCAATCCAAACCACCAAAACCCATGTAAGGCGATCATTTGAATATGCCCAACAAGCCTTCAACCGAGTCGAAAATCTGCATTACCGAGTCGATGACTTGAGCAACGATGTCACGTACATCAGAAACCGAATATACCACGAGTGAGGGGATATCCCACCACAAAGCCCTTGAAAACCGTATCATTTTCGGGGCCCCGGCACAGTTGTTTTGTGCCAATCTATCTTTTAATTTATGTCGTTTGTTTTTTATTTTGTGTGTTTAGGATTTTAATGCTTTCAATAAATTGGTGACATTTCAGGTGCTACCGAGGATTCTAACAATGCGAGGGCAACCAAACACAAGTGAAAAATTCATCATTTTTAGGGGAGTTATTTCATTACCCTTTCTCGATACTGAATATGTTAATCACATTGAGGACAATGTGAATTTTAAGTGCGGGGATGGGAGAAATGCATTTGACTTTGCTAAAAAGGTCCAAATTAAAATTTTTAAGAAAATATCACTTACCAAGTAATTTTTGTGACAAGAAACCAAAAATTTAATATAATTTTTGATAAACCAAATTATAAATATACGTTTTCGGGAAATAAAGAAGTAAATCCATGACGTCCAAATAAAAATTGAAAATATTTTTTGTGATATCCTTAAAAGCAATAATCTAGTAAAATATTTAATCATGTAAAATGAAACACTTTTACCCAATTCCATCCGTATGTGAGTTTATTTTTGAGCCTTAAACAAGCTTTTGCAAGTTGCAATTCTACTTTCAATCTGGATTTAATTGAGGGTGCCATATGATACGTGTGATTAGAACTTGCTTTGGGTATACATTTCAAGACCTTAATTTAGTATTTGTTGCATAAAAATGAGTTAGGCACTAGGAAACCTTAACCATTCAAGCCCCAACCATTGTCTTTAATTTTCCTTACCCGAACGTCAACCCTAGTTAGCCCTGTTGAGCTTAAATGTTTTTATCTTTCAATCACCCAAGTCACCAAGTCACTTAACCAAAAAGCCTTCAACAAAACCCGTTTTCGTTAAAGACACGTTTTTGGCTTATTAAAAAAAGTGTATTTGGTCTTTTACCGGCAGACCTTAAAGAACTGGAATGCATTCTATTGATTTCAATTTGCTTTGTTTCCTTCATCACGCAAAACCGGGACTTCCCCCGGAAATCCGCGAACAAATTTTCAATCTCACGTTTGACGCAAGAAAGAAATGGCGAAAAAAGGAACAAGTTCCGCCATTTTGTGGGATTTCAAAAAGTGCTATAAAGCGACGGGCAATAAGATATGAAAGATGCCCGAATTGTGGAAATTGGTCCCATAATGGAAAATGCAAAAAGAATCAAACTGAATCTCAATACGAATACACAGAATTAATCCGATTGGGTGCTATTAGGCTTCAAGCCGAACGATCCTTGAGAAAGGAAAGTTTTGTGTATCTTCGGGTAAAAGATGAAGTACGATTCTTGAAAGCAAAATATGGTCTTGACAATCTGACCTTAAACGAGTCCTCAAGCTAGCATATCCCTTCTAGTTTGAAGTATTGTATAGGGAACCTATATTGCTTTCCTTGTAGTTTATGTTAGAAAAATAAGCCAAGACCATCGTCTTTAGCAATTAGCCACTCTTATCAAATATTCCATACCCGAGCCCGAGCCAAGTTACAACCCATCAAAGACGTAATGATTTATGCAAATAAATATCTAAGAAGGTGGAGATTTGATCCCTTAACAAGCATATGATTTCACACGTATTCGTACTAGGCAATTGAGTGCATTAGTCATACTTAATCTTGATTATGATTCCATATATTTAGCCGAGTGTGAGTGCATCTTGTGAGAAGTGTGGATTTTTATATGATAATAATTTTTATTAACCAACCTATTGCTTGCTAGGATATCATTTTAAATGTGCTTAGAATATTTATATTTGGATGAAAATATTATTTACTTGCATACTTCTCGAAAGACATGTTTATAATTTGATTTATTTGGTTTTTGGTGGAATTGTCATATTAAGTGATTTTTGCTTGAGGACAAGCAAAGTTCAAGTGTGGGGATGTTTGATGTGCTTCAAATTATACATAAAAATCCTATTAAAAGCACATCAATTATTCCTTAATATCTTTCTTAAAATGATGAAAATGTACTTAAAAGTGTTAAATTGTGTTTTCAGGTGTTTAAAAGGGCAAGATGGACAAAAGGAGTATATTTAACAAGAATTGAAGTGATCCGAGCTTTGGACTCCAAGCATGGGGCCGTGCCTCATTAAGCACGCTCCCATGCCTTGCCAAAAACACACCCCCGTGCTAAATTAACACACACCCCCGTGCTTGGACATCTGACAAGGACAAAAGTACTGTCCCCTAAAAGAAATAGAAAGGGGTCGTGTCCCATAAGGCACGGGGCCGTGCCCCACCTCCAACACGGGGCCGTGCCCGACACAACCTGCATGTACGAGCCGACCAACTTTCGTAAGCATTGTACTAGCACGGGGCCGTGCCTTTTAGGCACGGGGCCGTGCTTAAACACTCCGGAAAGCCTATAAATAGAAGCCTAAGCTCACCATTTTTGGCAAGCTTTGGTGGGAGAGTTACTCTGCTGAATTCTCTCGGGAATCAAGACTTCAAGATCATTCGGAGGCTCGGGAGGTGCATACAACACTTGGAAGAAGCTTGGGATCACCTAAACGTCATCCATTGTGGATTATCGGTTTGTTGATTTCCCATTCACCGATGATCACTTATCTATCTTCTTTGTTATCCGTTGTTATGTTAAAGCTCATCATGAGCTAAATTCTAGTTATCATCCTAATCGAATGAAACTTATGTAATTTGTGATAAACTAATGGTGTGATAAATATTATGTTAATGTTATGGTGGTCTTGGGAAAACTATTGATGGGTAGCATCTACATTTGAACGGGAAGTTATAACTTTATGGTTTGTGATTGGGATTGTCATACAAGGTTGAAAACCGTATGATTAACTTTCATTCGCGAAACCGGTCTTCATAATAAATCCATGGCTAATGAACTAGAAATGGTTATTAGAAACCATATCACTTTAACTTTCTGATCATTTGCGGGTTCCCTTTTATTAGTTCGGAAACTTCAGTAATTGTTACGGTTTTCTAAAATTAATGGTATGTTAGGAAGGAACCTGATCAACTCTCTTTTTAACATTAAATTATGTTTTCAGAAATCGTATGTCAAATAGGATACAAAAGATTCACCTACATTACTAGGGCTTTGATCTGAGCAGTAAACTCAGCCTGACACGATCAAGTCACTACGGCAGCAGGATAGACGAGAAATCGCGCCGGCTCATCATTATAAACATTAACATAATTACATCACATCACCAATTCATCACGATTACTTAAGTGGAGTCTAATTAGGATGATAACTTTTATTCCCTGATTTTAAATCCGAACGCTTCAAATCTTAGTTTATTTTCTTTTTATTATTGTTTACTTTTAAACACTATAAATCTTTCCAAAACAAAATATCACTTTCTTTAATAAAAACCAAATCTGATAGTCAAACATCAAGTTTGTTGAGTAGGCTAGGTGTGTCCACGGATTGATACTCGGTTCTTACCAACACTATATTACCTCACGACAGGTATACTGCCTTTTGTGTGTGTGGTTTAGTATTAGTAACAACCAATTAAAACTGAATCTGTGCAATAAATCTTTATCAAAATATATACTATCTGCACCCAATCATCCAGCTTAAAGTATCAAAGTCTTCAGGAGTGATCAGTGGGGACTTTGTCATTGTTCCAGTTTCCATATCAGCCTTAGTAATAGCTGCCATTTGAGATGTTAAGTATTTTGTGTGTGTCAGGGATCTTAAAATGGTGAGATCTTATAATCAAGAGCCTGGAACGCTCTGATACCAAATGTAGGACCGTTTAAGGCTGGTCACTTACTACACAACAACACAATGAGGGGAGATCTTTAGAAGACTTAACAGATAAAATAGGGAACTGGTAACTTATAGGTATGATACTAAGAACACAAGTAAAATAAAAGACAAAACAAGATTGCAAACAACATATGTGTATGGTTTTCAAGAATGTTGTATATTGCTCTCAAGTTCTTTTATAAGTACTACAAAGCATAGAAAGAATGTTAGAAGGACCTGAGATACTTTATACTACATCCTACAATCGGCCATACTTTAAAGGCCACCTGGATACATAAGACTAGACAACAAAATCAAATGTAGAGTCAAAAGGCAGATTGCCTTTTGACTAGTGACCATGACATGCCATAGCTCACATCCTAATATATTACAAAAAGGATAAAAGTACATAAAGTAGAAAGCACAGACTCAAGACCTCAATGTACAGTTACCAAAATCATGGACCTTTTCACCAACTCATGTAAGTTGGTGACTGAACAGAGTTGCAGTGGAAAGATGGTCCAGCTTTATGATAAAGTACATCAGATAAAGCATGAGTTCAAAAGTCTTCAGAAAAAATCTGTCTTCACTTCTTGTCTTCGGAAAACTTTGTCTTTGAAGCTTCGGAAGACTTCACTTTTGGCTTCGGAAGATATTGGTCTTGGCTTCGGAAGATTTTACACTTAGAATATTTTCTAGTGCATGGAAAGACTTTGGATGTTTTGGGTGCATAAGCCTTATATGAAACCTTACAGAGCTATTAGTGCATGCCCCCTTTAGTTGTGCCGCTTCTTGCGACGTTGGTGGGACTTGATGATATTTGTCGCTTTCGCTTTGATTATGTTGTCGAACTTTTTAGCATTTGGGTGTCGGTTGCCTTAGTTTACTATATGAACCTTTTAGGGTTTCAAGATGGTTGTGGCCTTCTAATGTTGATGAAGCAGAATGCGGTTGTAGCTGACGGATGTTCCTTCTTGCGAAACCGGCCTTGGTTGGTGTTGTTGTTGAACCTCCACATCTTGAGGTAATTCCCTTTGCTGCTTCAATGTCTTTAAAATTTACAACGGGTTTTGCTCGTGTTTACTAATGAGTGATATTATTATGTTAAACATTAAGTTAACAATCAAACGAGATGTAGTTTGTAACTCTCTATACGTTTGGTACAACTAAGAGCAACCTCCTTATCCCGTATGGTAGCCTAGACCCTACTTCATGAGTGGGATTTATTTACTGGGTACGTTTGTTGTTGTTTTTTTTATTTTTATTTTTCAAGCCTGCTATGAACAAGTGGATATGTATGTTGTCAAGTAAACCTGGATTAATGTTTTGTTTTACATGTACGTGTGATCTTTTCTATTATTCAATGTTGTGTTTGACGGTTGTGATAGTGACTATAAACGTGATTATGCCTGAAAGACTGGCTTTGGTTCTTGTGTGGTCGTGTTCTTGGTTACGATTTTGATATTCATGTTGTCATATGAACTCAGAAGTGGTTTGTCATATGAGATTGATTATATCGACGACTAATCATTGATAAAGAAAATCAAAATGATGTTGTGTTCATTGTTCAGACGTGAAAAATAAGTGTTTGCAGCCACAATGAACCGCCGTCTCTAATCCTCCCGATTCGTAGTTATACCTCTTGCCTTCTGTCTCATTTGATTTAAATCCACTTTGTAGCGTGCACGAAATCTCACTAGTTACTGTTATATATAACTTTGCCACATAAAAGTTATTTTCTTGATTAGTTAATATTTTATGTGTATCTAAGAACCGCTTTCATAATATTTTAATTTATACAACTATTATCTCTATCGACATAGATGTATTATAAATAATTATATATTTATTTTGATACATTTGCGACGCAAACAATATTTGTCATGTTGAACTAATATTTTAGTCATACATGTGTCGCAAGTTTTAAAACAATTGTAATTAATATGTGTTACTATATTATAACTTTATTGATGTTTTGGTCTGTGGGTTAATAAAATAGACGAAAATAACAACCATATAAATTGTCATGGAGCAAGAACGGGAAAAGAGTTTTTATTTGAATGAAAATGTTGAAACACATCACAACCCAAGGATAAAAATTACAATTAACTCTTATATTTATGATTATTTATAAACTATTATTTTTATATATATATATATATATATATATATATATCATATTATATATATCTATCTATATCTATAATATATATATATATATATATATATATATATATATATATATATATATCAATTATTATCGTTATTTATTCAGCGTTGTGCAACAAAACAGGTCTGTTTGTTATTTAATTAAAGTTTGTGTTGCAAATGAAAATTTCTTATTAAGTTTCTTTTTGTTATCTGGTTAATATAAGCATACAAATTTTTATAACGGAGATTTCCTACACATTTGGGACACGAAAAAACTTAGGGTTTCTCGTAGTGTAGCTAAGTTGACGCGAACTGTTTAGGGCAATTTAAGTTTGCTATTTATGTTTTTCACAATTGTGTCTCATCTTGTGACAAAAAGTCTTGCTTCGCAAATATGCGTACCACACCACCCTCTTTTGTAGTAGTGACTAACATAATGGTAACATAAGGGTTCTTTGACCGGTTTGTAGTAGTGGATGACTTCAACAACATCTAACTTTGTTGCGGCAGTAAGATGTTTCTAGACATCCACAACCGAAATATCATGAAATATATTTAGAAAAATAAAATATATTTACTTTTTTACAGCAACACCTGATTTTTTTAGGATACATCAATTGCACTTTACTGAGTTATAACCTGCAATCTTTTAGTTGTATTACATCACGATCACCAAACACCCGAATGTACTTGTAACATGTTGTGTTTATATTTGATTTCATTGTTCTTTTTTTTCTTTTTATTTTCTCTTTTTTTCCTTTGAGGCTATTAATTGCACACGAGTGGTTTAGGGTCTGAATCAATGGAGGTGTCCAAAGGTGATAAGGATGGTGGACTGATTGATGTCGGCACACTTTTGGATTTTAAGTAATGACATTTATTTCAATTAAATTTTCTTATTTTTTATTATTAAGTATAAAGAAATGAGTAATTTTTTTTAAAAGTGCGTATACAATAAATAATAATATAGAAAACATCATGGAATTAATCGATGATATACATCTTTCATTATGATTTATGCTATAATAGAGGTAACTAATCCTAAAATTTACAAAATAATTTGTTTTTGAAATTTCATTCTTAAAAACCTCAAAAAGGTAAGTTATTCGAATAACACTTTAATTAGATATTTATGATGTTTTTGTGACACTAATATCAATCACATCGATATTTAGTAGTTGATTGAAACATATTTGTTTTATTAAATCTTAAAATCAACGACTTGTTGGTTTTGAATTTGTCCTTGTCTTGTATAGTTGATAACATCTTATTATTTTCATGATTATTCGATATACAACATTTCTTTCGTAGTACGTGTTCTTCAAATACCAAGTAAGAATTTAATAGTCATTTGCATACAATTAAAACTGATAAATGCAATAAAAACTCAAGAAGCCCAATAATATAAACCTTAAGTTGTTGTATAACATTACATATATATATATATATATATATATATATATATATATATATATATATTCTATATATATATATATATAGGATATATCTATATATATATATCTATCTATATATATATCTATATATATCATCTACTATATCTATATATCTATATCTATATATATATCTAGATATCTATATATATAATAATATATAGGGGATGGTTATCTTCAGAATCACTCTTTTTTTGTGAGAACTCTACGAACCAATATGACCCACTTATTTTTTATCACATGCAAATCACATGTCATTTTTCCCTCTTTTTTTAAAACGTTCATAACTTTTTTTCACAACATCATTTTTCCAAAAAAATTTCACCGTAAAATTCAGTAATTTTTATCTTTCCAACGTCTACTATATTGATATATTTATAAAAAAAAATCCATCCGTTGTTTACATACATGTAAATCTGGTTATACACATGTGTTATACTAGATTTACACATGTGTAAATCCGGTATTACACATGTGTAAAACGAATTTCGTAAAAAAACAAGAATTTTTTTTTATTTTTTATAATTTTTTTATTTTTTTTATGAAAGAGGAAAACTAGGGGAATATTTTCGTATTTTTATTTTTTATTTTTATGTTATTTTTCTTTTTATAATTTTTTTTATTATGTGTTTGTTAATTATCAATTTGTCATGGAAAACTAATGGCTGAGATTGGTTTTTAGACTTCTCATAAAAAAAGTGAGTTTTTATTTAAAACCCTCCCCTATATATAATATATAGATATTATAGCTATATATATATAATCTATATATATATATATCCTATCTATATATAGATCATCTATATACAATATAGAGACCTATATATATATACATATATATACATATATATATACATATATTATTACATATACTATATACATATATATATACTAAATATATAGATATTGTATATATATACATATATATATACATATGTATATCTACATATATATATACATATATATACATATATATATATTTTATATATACTATATATAACATTCTATATATACAATATCTATCTCTCCTCTCTCTCTATCTTATATACACTATCTATCTAATTATATATCTCTCTATACCTCTATCTCATCTATCTATACATATCTCTCTATTCTCTATCTCTCTATCTCTCCATCTAATCATCTCTCTCTCTCTATACCTCTCTCTATACTAGATCTATCCCTCATCTACCTCTATCTATATATATATCTATATCATCTATAGATAATCTGTATCTAGATACTCTCTCTATAATCTCTATCTCTCTCTTCCCCTCTCTCTCTCTCTCTTCTACTCTCCTCTCTATCTCTCCCTCTCTCTCTCTTCTCCTCATCTATCTCTCTCTATCTTCTCTTCTCCTCTTCTATAAGGATTCCTGAAATCTCTGCCAACCCAAAACAGCCAAGTGTCTCAGCAACATGCACTAAGTACTGAATGAAGAATGCTTCGAAAGTTTTACACAAAGCATTAGAAAATACTCTAAGTGTAAAATCTTCCGAAGCCAAACAATATCTTCCGAAGCCAAACATGAAGTCTTCCGAAACTTCAACCTATGAAGACAGATTTCTTCCGAAGACTTTTAGTATACATGCTTTATCTGATGTACTGTTCCATAAAGCACCTTTTCCGCTGCATCTCTGTAAAGTCACCAACTTACATGAGTTGGTGAAAAGGGTCTTGCTTTTGGTAACTGTACATTGAGGTCTTGAGTCTTCAACTTTCCACTTTATGTACTTTATCCTTTTGTATTGTATAAGGATGTGAGCTATGGCATGTCATAGTCACAAGGTCAAAAGGCAGATATGCCTTTTGATCCTACAATTGATTTTGTTAGTGTCTAGTCAATTGTATCCAGCTGGCTTTCAAAGTATAGCCGGCTGTAGGTTGTAGTATAAGTATTTCAAGTTCTTGTATCTTTTCTTTATGCTTTGTAACACTTGTAAAAGAACTTGAGAAAACAATATACTGCCTCCTTGAAACCTATACTTTCTTGTTCTGTCTCTTGCTTTACTTGTGTTCTTTGTATCACCCTTGGTTACCCAGTTCACTGTTTGATTAGAGCTTAGTTAATCTCCTCATTGTGTTGTTGTGTTGTAATTGTGCTTAAGCCCTTAAACGGTCCTGCAATTGGTATTAGAGCATTCCAGGCTCTTGATATAAGATCTAACCATCTTAAGATCCCTCACACACACAAAAGCTAAACTCTTCAAATGGCTTCCATCTCAAAGACTGATATGGAGACTGGAACCATGAACAAATCCCCACTGATCACTCTTGATGATTTTGACACCTGGTGCATGAGGATGGAAGGCTTCATCAGGTCTCTTGATTCAAGAATGTGAGAATCTGTTGAGAATGGACCTTTCATACCCAGCACCCCCTCTGCTACTGGTGCTGGTATGATTCCTAAAGATGTGGCCAACTACTCAGATGAAGATAGAAAAAGAGTAGAGATTGGCAGGAAGGCCATGACTGCTCTTCAGACTGCTCTCCCAAACTCTATATACAGAGGTTTTAAGAAGTGCAAGACAGCCAAACAACTGTGGGATGCATTGAAGCTGATGTATGAAGGCTCCTCTGAAGCCAAGGAGAACAAGAAAGATCTTCTGAAGCAGCAGTTTGAAAATTTCACCTTCAAAGCAGGTGAGACCATGACCCAACAATACTTCAGGTATGTTGAGATTGTGGATACCCTTGTGGATGGAGGAGTTCCTCTTAAGAACAGGGACATTGTAAGGAAGTTCATGTCCTCACTTCCTAGGCAATGGACACACTATTGTGTGGTGATCAAGAGGACTGAGAACCTTAAGACTCTTACTCTTACAGAGTTGTATGGGATTCTCAGTGGATACCAGATGGAGATGAACATGCAAGGTTCATCTGGCAACTCCAACAATCAAATGGGTTCAGCCCTTCATGTGGTTGAAAGGGACAGCATAGAACCCCAGCATCATCTCTTATGCTACCCTGACAACTCACAAAAGGGTCCTTTCATCACCTTCCCGGAGACACCAAGGGAGAACTTTACTCAAGGAAGCCCATTCCAAGAGACAAGTTCTTCTCAAGCCTTTGTGTCTGCAGATGAAAGCTGTGGGAATTATCTTTTCACTCTTGAAGACCTGGACTGTATCCATCCAGATGACCTGGAATACATGGAGATAGTTTAGCAGATGGCTCTCCTCACTCACAGAGCCAAGAAGTTCTACAAGAGGACAGGAAGAAGATTTCCAAGCAATGCTACCAGTAGTAAGTTTGGGCTGGATAAAAGCAAAGTTAAGCGTTACAACTGTAACCTTATGGGTCACTTTGCCAGGGAGTGTAAGGCACCTAAAGCAATGGGTGGCCAAACACAACCCAACCAAACTTTACTGACAAAGCTCCTCAGGCTGAGAAGACAAAGCAACATGCTGCTGTTGCTGTTGAAAAGGAGGCTTTGACTGGAGTTTTCAGGTGGAGGATGCTTCTCCAAACCAAGCACTGATGGCTGACCATGATGAAGCCAAGGTATTGGAACATCTTTGCTCCCCTGAATGCATTGCTAAAGTAAATAGATACAGGTCCTATAACCTAGAGATGAGATCTGATCTTGAGTCATTAAATATATTAAAATCTGATTTTAGAAAGTCTGAAAATGATTACAAGTTAAAGATAGAGGACTTGGAGAAAACCATTTCAGTACTAAAACATGAACATACAGATTTCAGAACTCAGATCCAAGATCTCATCACTAAGTTAACTGAGTGCCAGGCTGAGCTTGTGATCAGCAAAGCAAGGCAGAGAAGAGTGTTCTTGAAGAAGAGACCTTCAAGAACATGATATCCTCATCCCTGCACAACAAGGTTTGTTTATCAAAATAGACAGGGACTGGGATCAAATGAGATAGCTCCTCCACACACAATCTTGTCTGTAAGATCTCCTAGGTGTGGAACTTGTGAAGATGAGCTTCCTCTCATAGATCCTGTAAGTGAGGATGATGAAGAAGTGATAGTGAAGAATTCCTCTGAGAAGAGTGAAGAAGAGGATTCTTCCAAGGGCCACTATCCTTCTGAGGAGAAGAAATCAACTGTGATGACCAAGTCCAAAGAAAGAACTTGATCAGAAAGAGCAAAAGGAAGGCAAAGAAGGCTCAAGAATCAGGCTACTTTTGATGCTAAGCAGAAACAAGTTTTTATCTCTGCAGGTTTCAAAGTAGTAAGGACTGAAGACATCACCAAGACTCCTCAGCTAAGAGTCATGGTTCTTGTTCAAATCATCTCAGTGCCAAGAAGAAGACTGAGCTGCTGTGTACCACTGCTGCACAGCCTGGACCATCAAACTCCAAGAAGTTCACAGCCCAAAGGAACTGTCTCAGCATCTACCAAGATGAAGGTGGAGAAGGGATGTGACCAAAGCCAGTCTTGCTCTCAAAGGGAGACTTCTTTGAAGAAGAAAATGTTGTGTGTTATGTGTGAAAGTACTTCTCACATTGCTAAGGATTGCCCATACAATCCTAAAAGTACTGTCCACATGACTAAAACAAAGACTTCAAAGAGTCTCAAGAAGTCTCAAGCTTCGGAAGGAAAGTCTGTTTCCTTCGGAAGCTCCAAATCAAAGAAGAAGGTAAATGGAAAATTACCTTCGGAAGCAAAGTTGGTCTCGGAAGAAAGGAGTTCTTCCGAAGCACTAAAGTCTGCTGCAGTGACTGTAGATTCTTCCGAAGGATCAGTCATCAAAACTTGTGAAGTTCCAAAAGCTTCTAAGGTTTTGAAGGTCAAGTCCAAGACTCCAAAGGTGGTGTGGAAGTCTAAGAAAGACCAAATGACTGAGGTTTCTCCATCAACAACAGCTGAAGATCCCCATAGTACAACCATAGGATCTATTACTGTTGCATTACCTTCTATTACTATTAATGAGCCCAAGACAAGTAAGGCTTGGGTTTCCAAATGTAACTAATCATTTCTTTGTGCAGGAACAGCTCAAGACAAACAGGAATGTCTGGATAATTGACAGTGGCTGTTCCAGGCACATGACAGGCAATAGGTCTCTACTCCATAATTTTGAGAGAATTGATGGAGGACCAGTTGCTTTTGGAGGAGATGAAGGTGGTTACATTTCTGGAAGGGGCAAGGTCACAAATGGTAAGCTCAGCATTGAGAAGGTAAACTTTGTTAAGGAGCTTGGGTACAATCTTCTGAGTGTATCCCAATTTTGTGATCAGAGTCATAACATGCTCTTTACTGAGCATGAGTGCATTGTTCTCAAGCCTGGTGTGGTCATTCCTCATGAGCATATCCTGCTCAGAGCCCCCAGGAAAGGGAACATGTACAAGATGGATTTGCAAGAAACATCTCCCTCAGGAGAAGTTTCATGCTTTCTATCTAAAGCAAATAGTGATGAGTCTTTCCTATGGCATAAAAGAATGTGCCATGTAAACTTTAAGAACATGAATAAATTAATTAAACATGATCTGGTAACTGGAATGCCAAAGAAAGAGTTTACTAGTGATGATCATTGTGTTGCATGCCTGAAAGGGAAGCAACACAAGGTATCTCACAAGCCTAAGGAAAAGAACTCCATCACTACTCCCCTACACTTGTTACATATGGATCTCTTTGGCCCCACCAGTGTAATGAGTTTAGGAAGGACCTCTTACTGTCTGGTGATCACAGATGATTTTACAAGATTCACTTGGGTCTTCTTCCTTAGAACTAAGGATGAAACCCCTGAGATTCTGAAGAATTTCATCTTAAAAGTTGAGAATCAATGTGATCACAAGGTCAAAACCATAAGATGTGATCAAGGAACTGAATTCAAGAACCAAATCCTTGATGCATTTTGTGATGAAAAAGGTATTACAAGACAATATAGTGCTCCCAGGACTCCTCAGCAAAACGGAGTTGCTGAGAGGAGAAACAGGACACTTATTGAAGCTGCAAGAACTATGTTGTCTGACTCTAAACTGCCTATCACCTTCTGGGCAGAGGCAGTCAATACTGCTTGCTATGTGCAAAACAGAGTTTTAGTAGTTAAGACACATGGTAAGACTCCTTATGAACTTTGGCACAAGAGGAAACCTTTCATTGGTTTTCTCAGGTCATTTGGATGTCCCTGCACCATCTTGAATACCAAAGATCAAATTGCCAAGTTTGCTGAGAAATCAGATGATGGACATTTCATTGGATACTCTTCTCAAGCTAAAGCTTATAGAGTATACAATCTCAGAACTAGAATTGTTGAGGAGTCAGCCAATGTGACTTTCAATGAGCACACTCCTTGTGTGGCTGGTTCTGGTCCGGATTGGCTGTTTGATCTTGATTTAGTTACCAACTGTTTTAACAAATCTTGTGAGCATGTTTCAGGATCTGCAGAAAATCTAAATACAGGTGATCCTGATCCAAGATTTGAGCTAGGAAGACCTTCAACTCATACATCTTCAGCTCCAGTTGGAACTACTTCAGCAAATGAGGTTTCTATCAGCACAACAATGACAAATTCAGCTGATACATCTGGCATGCCTTCAAATTCCAGCTCAGAGGCCTCTCAACCAGATAAAGACACCTCACTTGTAGAAGACAACAATGGTGATGGTGATAGTGATCAGGAATTTCTTGATGCTAATAACCATACCATAGATGACAACATCAATGATGTCTCACACTCATTGGATCAAGTTAATCTTGATAAGTGTGATAATGTGGAGGGTGAATCTTCCAGACCAGATTTAAATTTCTCAAATTTAGATCTTTCTCAACAACTTGCTGTGATCCCTCAGCTAAGGATCCACAAGTCTCACCCCACCACAAACATCATTGGAGATGTTGTCACAGGGGTAAGAACAAGAGGACAAACCCATGAAGCAAATGTTTGTCTTCACTCTTGTTTCTTATCTCAGATAGAGCCCAAGAAAGTTGATGAAGCTCTAAAGGATGGAAGTTGGGTTGAAGCTATGCAACAAGAGCTGCTTCAATTCAAAAGGCAGAAAGTTTGGAACCTTTGTCCTCTTCCTCATGGGAAGACTACCATTGGAACCAAATGGGTTTTTAGAAACAAGAAGGATGATAGAGGAATCATCATCAAGAACAAGGCAAGACTAGTTGTTCAAGGATACACACAAGAAGAAGGGATTGACTACACTGATGTCTTTGCTCCTGTAGCAAGACTAGAAGCTGTTAGGATATTCCTGGCATTTGCTGCATCCAAGAACTTCAAGGTCTACCAACTTGATGTAAAGTGTGCTTTCTTATATGGAGTGATTGATGAGGAGGTTTATGTCAAACAGCCACCTGGTTTTGTAGACCCTGATCATCCTGATTATGTCTGCAAGCTTGACAAAGCTCTTTATGGGCTGCATCAGGCACCCAGGAAGTGGTATGAGACACTATCTGAGTATCTTTGTAAGCATGGATACAGAAGAGGTACTATAGATGGAACTCTCTTCATCAAAGGACAGGGAAATGACTTATTGCTGGTTCAAGTATATGTTGATGACATCATCTTTGGTTCAACTAATCCAAAGCTCTGCAAAGACTTTGAGAAGCTGATGAAAGACAGATTTGAGATGAGTTCAATGGGAGAACTCAACTTCTTTCTGGGAATTCAAGTGAAGCAGGTTGAAGATGGCATCTTCATAAGTCAGTCAAAGTATGTTCAAGACATACTCAAGAGGTTCAATATGACTGATTGTAAGATTGCTAAGACACCCATAGCCAGAAACCACTCCCTTGGTCCAGATCTTGAGGGGGAGTGTGTAGATGAGCATTTATACAGGGCTATGATTGGGTCTCTTATGTATCTTACAGCTAGCAGGCCTGATATCATGTTTGCTACATGTATTTGTGCAAGATATCAAGCCAACCCTAAGATGTCTCACTTAATCACTGTGAAAAGGATTTTAAGATACCTCAAAGGTGCTTCAACACTTGGTCTATGGTATCCAAAGAATCCAAATTTCAATCTGTATGCCTATACAGATAGTGATTATGGTGGTTGCAATATGACTGCAAAGTCTACATCTGGGGGATGTCAATTCCTTGGTGGAAGGGTGGTCTCATGGCAATGCAAGAAACAATCCTGTGTGTCTGCATCAACTGCTGAGGCTGAATACATTGCTGCTGCAAGCTGCTGTGCTCAAGTGCTTTGGATTCAAAATCAGATGCTGGACTATGGATTTAACTTCAAAGAGAATCCTATCCACATAGACAACAATAGTGCTATCTCTATCACTGAGAACCCTGTGCAGCACTCAAGGACCAAACACATCAACATCAGGTATCATTTAATAAGAGATAACTATGAAAAAGGATTAATTAAACTAGTCAAAGTTCATACAGATGAACAATATGCTGATCTGTTCACAAAAGCTTTTGATGAACAGAGATTTAAGTATCTGATATCAGCTATTGGGATGATTAACTTTGAGTAGACTTTTTATTAAAACTAATTCTAATTATTTCTTCTTAAAATATGTGTGTCCTAAGTTGTCTAGTTCATCACTTTCATAAGCTCATGTTTTCTTTGGATGTAAAATTCTTTTTGAAGACTTTCTTAGATTCTTGAAAATTTTTGATACTTCGGAAGATAAAGACTTTATCTTCGGAAGAAAAACATGTCTTCAAAATACATAACTGTCTAAGAGATTTTACCTTCGGAAGAAGTCAAATTCATCTTCCGAAGCTTAAAATTCTTATCTCAGACACTTATTATTTTTAAGAACCTTTTCCTTCCGAAGCAAAATTAACCTTCGGAAGCTTTGTTTATTTCTATACAAAGCATTCAAAGGTTTATTTCTCTTCCGAAGCATAAATTATCAAGACTCTCAGGAAAATCTTCCGAAGCCATTTTAGCTTCGGAAGCTTTTTCCATCAAAACTTCCGAAGACAAATAAACTTCGGAAGCTTTTCGAATTCCAAGAAAACTACTTTTTGAGCAAAAGTAAACTACCTTTTCAGAGGTGGGACCGACTTTCGGATTTCAAAGTTTATCCTCTTTCATTAACTTTGGTTCAAATCCCTTTTCATATAAATACCCAACGGTTCCCCCTCTTTCCCACTATCTTCCTCAATTCTACTGTTTCTCTAACCTAATTCTCTAAACCGCCTTTGCTTTCTACCTTTCTTCACCCTTAAGCTTCTGAAATGGCCAACCTTAACCGCAGAAACAACCCTGATTTCTCCATGCAACTACACAGGCAACATAATCAAGTTGCTCTGTTAAGCTCTGAGAAAGATGCAAGTTTCTCAGAGATTTGCCAATTCTTGACTCTGTCAAATTATTTCACCTCCCTGACCATTGATCCTACTCTATATGAGGATCACTTGCTTGAATTCTGGAAGACCTGCCAAGAGGTCATTATGGATGGGGAGAAGGCACTGTCTACCACAGTGCAAGGGAGGACAATCTTCATCACTCCGGCCATCATTAACCAACATCTACAGCTGGATGATGAAGAAGGTGAGGTGTCCTTCCCAAAAGAAGCTGTTAATCATTCTTTTGAGCAGATGGGCTATGAGGGAGATTTCTCTGTAAAGACCTTTAGGAAAGGGAAGGTCTCATCCCAATGGAAATTCCTGCTCCATGTGGTTATCCACAGCTTGTCAAACAAGCATGGTGGATGGGACCAAATTCCTGAGGATCTCTCCTTTATAGTTCATGGAATGGTTCAGGGGTCAAGTTCAGGTATTCACAATTTGTCTATACTAATTTACTTGCAAACTTAGACTCCTTAGAGTATTACATGTTTCCTAGATATGTTCAAACACATTCTCAACTGTGAACTGGGCTCACAGTTGAGGGAAACAGGTAATATTCTTAAATTGGGACAAATGAAGCCCGGCATCTTTAAAATAATGAAGAAGCCAACTGTAGGCTTCTCTTGGGTAGAAACAGCCCTAGTCCCAAAAATGTTAGAGCTCATTGCTCAAGGTGACAACCTAGCAACACAAGCTAGTGTTGAACCCACACCTCTTTTGTCATTACCATAAAAAAGACCAGATATTACCCTCACCTACCAAAGAAAATCCAAACGAACCCCTGCTCAGGCTATTGAGTCTGTGCAGGCCCCCAAATACTCAACCTTACAGGAAGAAGTGGACACTAGAGCTCCCACTTCTCCTGAGGAGCAAACCACTCCTATTACTTCACCTATCAGGACTGAGGTTCCTCAAGCTCACCCTGATGAGTTCACTAGCCCAACAGCCTCAAGCCTTCACTCTGAGTCTCAACACTCAAGTGGACAACCTTCAGGGGACAGCTACCATCCCCAGCCTTTGGATCTCAACCAACCAATTCCTCACCTATCCTTTTACACTGATGAAGACTTAGGATTCAGTGAGTACCATGAGTCTCTCTTCTCCTCCCCTACTCAAAGAGAGATGAGTACCTCTGACTCTCCTCAGTCTATCCCCCATCAGTCACCTATTACTGAGGTGGACACTTCTGAACCTGTTCAGGATGTCCATATGGAAGAGGCTCTCACTTTTGAAAGTGATTACATCATTAAGACCTCAACCATGGCAACTCAGCCCATTGGCATCTCAACTGAGGCTGCCAGTGAGCAGAGGAAAACCAGCAGCCAAGAAACTCAAGCTGGTGGTGAGAGAGAGGACTTTGGTCCAATCATCTCATCCCCCAATGAATCTTCTGATGAAGATGAGGGGAATTTGAGACTAAAGGTGCAAAAACTGTCAAAAACATGCACCTACTTAGTCTCTAAGGTTAGTCACTTGGAATCTCAGGTAACTACCCTGCAAAACAGGGTCAATGATCAGCAACTCCAGATTTCATATCTGCAGGAAAAACTAGCTGGGAGACCTTTAGGGAGAGCTCAACCAGGAACACAAGAACCTGTGGAAGCTACTCCAAGCAATGAAGGCCAAGCCTCAATCCACCCTGAGTCACAAAGGTCTGTTGGTGACAAAGGGAAAAGGATAATGACTCCTAAGGAAATTGAGGAGGAAGAGAGAGAGAGAGGAAAAGGAGACTAAGGGGAGAAAGTTCCACTGGGTCATCTAGCTTCATGCAAGCTGCAATCAGGGCTGCTCCCAGACCAAATACTCAAGATGATGAGTTAAGGGCAGTCAGGATTACCTACTTACAGACCAGGAACTATGACATTGATGAGATCATCTCCCTCCCCTTAGAAGAACTAAATGAACTGGCTGACAGGGAAGTGTCAAGAGAGTTGAAGGAGAAAGAGGATGCAATGATACTTCTCCAACTCAAAGAGGAGAAGAGACAGAAAAGACTTTACAAGCATGCTCCTACTCTCTCACCAGTTCAAGAAAGTCCTGCACAGGAAGATGTGGCTCCACAAGAACCTCAGGTAGATAAAGAAGAAGATAGGATCAAGATGATCAACTACCTGAGTGCCACAGGCTTCTATCAGGCAGATGCACTTCTCCCTTTGTCCTATGACTTCATTGAGTTCGAGTATCTAAAGCAACTTGAGCTTGAGTTAGTCAAGGAAAGAAAGACAACTAAAAGGAAACTAAGGGAAGAAGCTGCAAAGTCAAGGGCCATCATTCAAAAGAATGCAAAGAAGTCTGCTGACAGACAAAGAATGGTGAGCTTCTTGAAGCTGTATGGATTCTCCGGAAGGAGACTTGGCCCCATGTCTCTATCCACCATGGATGAGCATATTAGGGTGATCAAGCAGAAGATTAAAAGTGGAGAACTCATTGACTTGCACTCTCTTCCAAGTCAAGTCCCACCTGAAGTGGAGGTCAAGTTTGAACAACCAGAGACACCTCAACCAGCACCTCCAGCTGAGCCTCAGCAAGCTTCATCTTCTGATCCTAGGCAGGGTCAAACTCCCTCTCCTTCTGAACCTGTGAGGGAGGAACACCCAACTGAGAAAGACACTGATGATCAACATGGTGCTGCAGACCAGTCTTCTCAGTTAAAGACATCCAAGAGGAAGAAGAGGATGGCTTCTAAACCAAAGACTAAGAAGAAGAAGCCAAAGTCATCTACCTCTGCACCTCAGGCTGAATCAGATCAACCTGAGGAAGTGCATGATGAGGCAGCCCAATCAACTCCTATTCAAGTGGCTCCTCTAACTAGTGAGACACCCATCTTGTCCTGGACTTACTCTACCAATCCAGAGAGATGGACTGTTATCAGAGATCAAGGTGTTGAGAATGTCTACTCATGGCAAGACATAATCAACTTACCTCTGCATGATCTCTTTGAGATGAGAAGATACTATGAAAGTCTTGATGATCCTGACCATCTCATGAAGAAAGGAATGGTCCTGATTGTACTGAAGACTACCAACATTTGAAGATCTTCCAAGTGTTTTGGTAGCATCAGCCTAGGGGGA
Source organism: Flaveria ramosissima (assembly GCA_025215565.1). Taxonomy (NCBI): domain Eukaryota; kingdom Viridiplantae; phylum Streptophyta; class Magnoliopsida; order Asterales; family Asteraceae; genus Flaveria; species Flaveria ramosissima. Next base: position 26,858,849 of record CM046043.1, on the reverse strand, counting down.
GTTTGTAAGGATTCCTGAAGTCTGATGCAACCCAAAACAGCCTAAGTGTCTCAGCAACATGCACTAAGTACTGAAGTGAAGAATGCTTCGGAAGTTTTACACAAAGCATTAGAAAATACTCTAAGTGTAAAATCTTCCGAAGCCAAGACCAATATCTTCCGAAGCCAAACATGAAGTCTTCCGAAGCTTCAGAGACAAAGTCTTCCGAAGCTTCAACCTATGAAGACAGATTTCTTCCGAAGACTTTTAGTATACATGCTTTATCTGATGTACTGTTCCATAAAGCACCTTTTCCGCTGCATCTCTGTAAAGTCACCAACTTACATGAGTTGGTGAAAAGGGTCTTGCTTTTGGTAACTGTACATAAGGATGTGAGCTATGGCATGTCATATTCACAAGGTCAAAAGGCAGATATGCCTTTTGATCCTACAATTGATTTTGTTAGTGTCTAGTCAATTGTATCCAGCTGGCTTTCAAAGTATAGCCGGCTGTAGGTTGTAGTATAAGTATTTCAAGTTCTTGTATCTTTTCTTTATGCTTTGTAACACTTGTAAAAGAACTTGAGAAAACAATATACTGCCTCCTTGAAACCTATACTTTCTTGTTCTGTCTCTTGCTTTACTTGTGTTCTTTGTATCACCCTTGGTTACCCAGTTCACTGTTTGATTAGAGCTTAGTTAATCTCCTCATTGTGTTGTTGTGTTGTAATTGCGTTTAAGCCCTTAAACGGTCCTGCAATATATATATATATATATATATATATATATATATATATATATATATATATATATATATATATATATATATATATGTATATATATATATATATATATATACTATATAATAAAAGAATAACTTATATGATACGTGTCATCTTTTGAAAGCACATCCTATCTCATTTTCCCACCAAAATCATGTTCCATGATTGGTTTAAAATATATTTCCAAATACAATTAATTAAGTTAAAAATCACACATTTATGTGTAACACCTGGAAATTTTCTTTGAAGCCGACGAAAGAAGAAAAAGAAATAAAGTCTAAAGTCGGAGGACCAAACTTGCCAAAACGGGAGAAGATAGGATGAGTGGGGGTATAAAAGGGGGAAGGCACCCCACACTCACCATTTTTCAGCCAAAGAGAAGGAGAAAAGGGAGAAAAGCTTGGTTCGGGTGGATTCGAGCGTGAAAGTTGAAGTGTAGCGTGTTGATTCGAAGCTCTTCTTGTTGTGGTCGTTTGTGTGAGTTCTAGGATCTCTCTTTTACATATTTTCAAACGATTTTGCAGCTGGAACACATCTAAAACCCTTTTTTTGAAAAGTTGGGTGTTGAACCCGTATGCATGTGTATGTGTATGCGTTTGATGCGGGTGGGGTTCGATTTCGGGCTTGTGTGTGCTTGAATGGTGTTGTGGTAGATGTTTCTCAGGTTTAGGATGGTTGATTTGGGCTAAAATCGAGTTTGGAAGAGCTTTGAGGCCGAAAAGGGCAGTTTGCGTTCGGCTGAACTGCATTCTGCATCAGCTAGGGCTAGGCGACCGACTAGAGTGCGATTGGAGGCCATACTGTAAGGCCCCATTTCCGGGACGCCTACAGTTGGTCATTCATTGCACATAAAACACATAATTACATTTGCCTCATGAAAATATTGCAGCGGAAACATTCAAAAATGACATATCATTTCATTATAAACACTTTTGCTAAATAATACATCATTCTCCGATTACAAAATACATGTTTGCATTACATCGCAAAAGCATTATAAATGGATGCCATCCCAAAAGAGCGAGTAGCCTTGAAGTGCCATCATCAGCAATCATTACCTGCCAACTGGAAAACATATAAAAAGTCAGCGTTGCTGTGTGAGTTCTAGTTTTATAATAAAACATACTTTACTTTCATTAAAAACTATTCCTTTTCTCATGCGCTTATTCATCATACGTATACACAAATATTATCATTATTATCTTTCATTACATTCGTTAACTTTTGATCATTTCATACGTTCGTTCTTCCGAGTCTGTTGCGACGACATGGTCGCTCACCTCATTAGCAATCTCAACGATTGCACGCTATCCGAGTCTGTTGCAACCATAGGGTTGCTCACCTCGTGGGCAATCTCAACGATTGCACGCTATCCGAGTCTCTTGCAACACTAAGTTGCTCACCTCATATATGTGCTTGCAAGCCTTTCCTTCGTTCATTCATCATTCATTAATGCATGCATTCTTACTTTACGTTATATAATACTTCATTCATTCATTAACGCGACACGTAAAGCCACATGAAAGATAAACATACATCATAATAAGGAACATATCATACACAGACATCATCATCATACAGGGCAACATCATACATACATAACATGCATAATCATGAAACATCATCATCATAGTCATACCAAACAAACTCTCTAAGGTCATAACAGTCATCTTACGTGCTCTTACAGGAACCTTTACGTCAAAACTTACATATGTACTTTCCGCCGAAAGTCAGAAGTCGAACTACACTTTCCTTCGAGTGCAACAGCCCTATTCGGGCGTATGGACACCCTTCAGTCGCATGGCCTCCATGCGACTGAACATTATGCGATTGGACTCATGCGGATGAACATCTATGCGAATGAATATCCAGTCGTGCGTATAGACCTCATGCGGATGGAACTAATACGAATGAGCACTTATGCAACTGACCTCATGTGAATGGACTCATGCGACTAAGCACCTATGCGACTGGACCCTCAGTCGTATGACTCCCCATGCGACTGGACTCCCAATCGTGCGAATGGAACCTTAGTCGTGCGAATGAAACCTCAATCGTGCGAATGAATCCCAATCGTGCGAATGAACCTCAATCGCCCCTCAATCGACCGTATGGCCTCCATTAGGTCGCCTAGCCCTAGCTGATGCAAAATGGAGTTCATCCCGAACCCAATCTGCCATTTTCGGCCTCCAAGCTCATTCCATCCCATTCTAAGCCAAAATCAACCATCCTAGACCTTAGGAATGCATACCACAACACCATACAAGCACACACAAGCCCGGAAACAAACTCTAAACGCATCACACGCAACACACCCAAATGGGTCAAACACATACACATACAAAAATGGGTTTTTGATGCTTTCCAGCCCCAAAATCGGTTGAAAACAAGTAAAAGTGGGGTCCTAGAACTCACACAAACGAGCACAACGACAAGGGCTTCGATTTGACCTGCTCCTCAACGATTTTGGTCACTCGAACCAACCCGAACCGACACTTTTCCTCTTTTCTTCTTCTTTCTCTCTTCTTTCTCTCTTCTTGGCTGATTTGTGAGTGTGGGGGAGAGGGTAAGGGCTGCACTCTCCCTTATATACTCCCACTCACCCGACTTTCTTTCGTTGGCGAGTTTGGTTCCTCGACTTTGGACCTTATTTCTTTTTCTTCCTTCGTCGGCTTCAAAATAATAAATAACCGGGTGCTACAAGCCACCCCCCTTAAATAGGTTTCGTCCCCGAAACCTGTTGTTCCTCGAACAAATGTGGATAATGTTGTCTCATTTCTTCCTCAGTCTCCCACGTTGACTCGGATCCCTTCCTGTGCTTCCACTGTACACGCACAAGAGGAACCACTTTATTTTTTAGTCTTTTCTCCTTTCGATCGATGATTTTCACTGGTTGCTCCACATAATTGAGCCGTTCATCTACTTCAATATCTTCCAATGGAACAATCATATCTTCATCTGCCAAGCACTTCCTTAGATGAGATACATGAAATGTCAGGTGAATTCCACTTAACTCATCCGGTAACTCCAGTCTATAGGCCACCTCTCCTACTCGAGCAATGATTTGGAAAGGGCCTATATACCTTGGGCTCAATTTGCCCCGCTTTCGAAAGCGAATGATACCCTTCCAAGGTGAGACCTTCAACATAACCCGGTCACCCACCTGGAACTCAATCGGCCTGTGTCGTTTATCAGCATACGACTTCTGTCTATCTTTGGCTGCCTTCATGAAGGCTTTAATTTTCTCAAGCTTCTCAGTTGTAGCCTCGATTACCTCGACGCTCCCCAATTCCTTTTGACCAATATCACCCCAACAAACAGGTGTTCTGCATCTCTTACTGTATAGCATCTCATATGGTGGCATACCAATGCTGGCATGATAGCTGTTGTTGTATGAGAATTCGGCTAACGGTAGGTGGTCATCCCAACTTCTCCCAAAATCAATCACACATGCCCGAAGCATGTCTTCCAGTGTCTGAATGGTCCTTTCTAACTGACCATCAGTCTGGGGATGATAAGCCGTACTAATATGTAACCTCGTCCCCATAGCGTCGTGGAATTTCTTCCAAAATTTAGATGTAAACTGAGTGTCGCGATCATACACAATAGACACCGGCACACCATGACGAGTTACAATTTCCTTGATGAACAGATCAGCCAACCTCTCAGATGAATAAGTCTCGCGGATCGATAGAAAGTGAGCACTCTTCGTCAGACGATCAACTATCACCCATATGGCATCATACCCCTTCGGGGTACGCGGCAGATTCGTAATGAAATCCATGGTGACGTGCTCCCACTTCCATTCCGGTATATCCAAAGGTTGGATCTTCCCATACGGCTTTTGATGCTCGGCCTTCACCTGTAAGCAAGTAAGGCACTTACTCACATACTCCAGCACGTCGCGCTTCATACCCGGCCACCAATAATCTTTCTTCATGTCATGGTACATTTTCGTGGCACCAGGATGAATGGAGTATCGAGTCTTGTGAGCTTCATCTATTATCTTCACCCGTAGATCCCTAAAACGAGGAATCCACACACGATCGAAACGGGTTCTAACACCGAGTGTGTTTTCATCCAATTCCCTAACCAGACCTCTCATTCTTTCAGAATTAAGATGATCTTCTTTCAGTGCCTTATCTTGAAACTCTTTGACTTGCTTCATTACATCAGAGGTCATGATCAGTTGATATGCTTTCACCCGAATCGGCTCGGGCCTCTCTTTCCGGCTAAGGGCATCAGCCACCACATTGGCCTTGCCCGGGTGGTAGTAGATCTCACAATCATAATCCTTTATAAGTTCTAACCACCATCTCTGCCTCATGTTCAGATCCTTCTGCTCGAAGAAGTACTTCAGACTCTTATGGTCAGTGAAAATGGTGCACTTCGTCCCGTAAAGATAGTGCCTCCAAATCTTTAGTGCAAAGACCACAGCTGCTAGCTCCAGGTCATGAGTAGGATAATTGACCTCATGAACCTTCAACTATCGGGATGCATAGGCTATAACCTTCCCTCTCTGCATTAACACACATCCCAACCTTGAGTAGGAAGCATCAGAATAGAACACCAAGTCTTCACTTCCATCGGGTAATGACAGAACAGGAGCTTGAGTCAATCTCGTCTTCAATTCCTCGAATGCCTTCTCTTGAGCTTGACCCCATACTAACTTCACATCCTTTCGGGTCAACTTAGTCAGTGGAGAAGCAATTTTAGAGAAGTCTTGGATAAATCTTCTATAGTAGCCTGCCAAACCCAAGAAACTACGAATCTCGGATGGCGTCTTTGGTGACTTCCATTGCATAACCACCTCCACCTTTGCCGGGTCCACCATAATCCCGTCAGGATTCACCACGTGACCCAAGAACTGAACTTCGCACAACCAGAACGCACACTTGGAGAATTTAGCATACAACTTCTCCCTCCTCAGCGTCTCCAGAACCTCCCGAATGTGACCGGCATGCTCAATCTCGCTCCTCGAATAAATCAGGATGTCGTCAATAAACACAATCACTGATTTATCCAGCATCGACTGACACAAACGGTTCATCAAATCCATAAAAGCAGCTGGCGTGTTGGTCAAACCAAAGGACATGACATGAAACTCGTAGTGACCATATCGCGTACGGAAAGCTGTTTTAGGAACATCCTGCTCTTTCACCTTCAGCTGATGGTAACCAGATCGAAGATCTATCCTTGAAAACCAACTGACACCTTGGAGCTGATCGAACATATCATCTATTCTCGGCAAGGGGTATCGGTTCTTAATCGTCAACTTGTTCAGTTCACGGTAGTCAATACACATCCTCATACTACCGTCTTTATTCTTCACAAATAGGACTGGAGCACCCCAAGGAGAGATACTTGGTCTAATGAACCCCTTATCAAGCAACTCTTGCAATTTCTCCATCAACTCTTTCATCTCTGTCGGAGCCAACCGATACGGTACCTTGGCAACAGGTTGGGCACCCGGTATCAGATCAATCTGAAACTCGATCTCTCTATCAGGTGGCATTCCTGATAAGTCCTCTGGGAACACGTCTGGAAAGTCTCACACAACCGGTACATTAGCTAGTTGTGGTGTTGGCGTATCCACATCCTTTACATAGGCCAAGTAGGCACTACATCCACGCCTCATACACTTTCCCGCCACCGCCATCGAAATTACTTTCGGAATCATCGTGACCCGATCACCATAAACCGTTACCGAACTCCCGTTAGGCGCTGACAGCTGAATCATCTTCTTGCGACACACAATGTTCGCCTCGAAGTCCGCCAACCAATCCATCCCAAGAACCAAATCAAAACCACCTAAGGTTATCACGAACGGTCTAACAGGAAACTTATGACCCTCAAGCTCCACATCATAGTTCTTTATCATCTCAGAAATCCTGGTAGACTTACCTATGGCAGTTTCTACATCAAAGGGCGCATCAACACGTCTACTACTAATAGGCAGCTTAGCACAGAAAGCAGCAGAAATAAAACTTTTACTGCACCCGAATCAAATAACACAGAAGCTAAAGTTTGGTTCACCAGAAACGTACCGGACACAACATCAGGGTCTGTCCTAGCTTCCTCCTGTGTCATGGTGAATGCCCTGGCGCTCGCCCTAGGTCCTTCACCTCCCGTCTTCTTCGCCCCAGAGCTCTCAGCCCTCGGCCTCTTACAATCCTTGCTCATATGACCCTCTTCACCACACTTATAGCATCGGACTATACGACAGTCCTTTGCCATGTGCCCCGCCTTCCCTCATTTGAAGCACAAGTTCGACCCATATCTGCATTCCCCATTATGCTCCCTTCCACACTTGCCACACCTTCTCGATCCCGCACTCGCCGTGACCAAACGGCGGTCATCCACCCGTGCCTTCTTATTACCGTTCGAGGCATCACCCCGACCAAACCTCTTCCTCTGCCAGTTTCGATCACCACCGCTCTTCTTGCCACCTTCAGTCACCACCACCGTTCTCTCATCATACAGTTCCCCGCCAAATCCACCGCCGACCTAAACGTGCTCGGCCGTGCAGCGATCATGTGCCTGCGAATATCCGCTGGCAAACCTTGAATATACCTCTTGATCTTTCGGGACAAAGGTGTCACCTGATCCGGCACCAGACGTGCCATCTCGTTGAATTTTGTGGTGTACTTTTGGTGTGTCATGGTTCCCGCCTGCAGTTGCAAGAACTCCCTTTTGACCTTGTCCATTTCCCGATGAGGACAAAACTCCTCAATCACCAACTTTTTCAGCTCAGACCATCTCATCCTCCCAATGGCCCTGCTATCCTCGGCTTGGACAATGTTGTCCCACCAACACAGAGCCGAATCCACAAAAGAGTGGGTAGCGAACTTCACCTTCTGGTCCTCACGGCATTCGCTGATATCAAGAACAGCCTCCATTTCCCTCACCCACCGGTGAGCAGCAGAAGCAGTGCCGTTTCCATCAAAGTTGGGGGCTTGCATCGCATAAACGCCCCGTAGTTACAGCCTCGTACCACCTCTTGCACGAGCTCAGCTTCTTCATCTTCCTTATTATCAGAGAAAATTGTTTCAGGCTCCGGTTGCTCCCGCTCCCCCGAGTCCCTGTTTCTCTCCCTTCTTTCTCCTTCCTTCACAGCCTTGATGACTTCGGTCACCACAAACGGTAAGATTGTCTGCATGACCTGATGTACTTCTTCAACAACATCCTCCTTTACCGAGTCCCTCAAATTTGCACTCTCATCCCCAGCCTCCGGATGAGGGGTCTCAGGTTCTTCAGGAACCACCTTCTCCACTCTAGGTCTTCCTCTTTTAGGTCGCATATCAGCATCAGGCCCACCACGACCTCCACCCCTAGAAGCTTTAGAGGATCTACCACCAGCCATTCTCTATATCACACTGAAAGATTCAAACACCAACACGGTCATTCAAGGAAACAGCTCAGTTTATGTCAAGTATAGTAAGTCCCTAATTACAATGGCCAGTTGTGATTAGCCACTTACTTTACTCTTAATACCCTAAGCATTACCTGTCTTGACTACATCAGTATTTAAATCTACATACAACACATAACCACATACCATGCGCACATAAAACTGACTTTAAGAAAATACCTGATGGCACGCAGCTACTCAGATTGGCATCCCATTCCCTTTCCGTCCCATTCTCAGTTTAAGTTAAGGTTTATTTTGAAAATTTACCCATTTCACTTAAACTTTGGCTCTTTTACCAACTTGTAAGGCCCCGTTCCCGGGACGCCTACAGTTGGTCATTCATCGCACATAAAACACATAATTACATTTGCCTCATGAAAATATTGCAGCGGAAACATTCAAAAATGACATCTCATTTCATTATAAACACTTTTGCCAAATAATACATCATTATCCGATTACAAAATACATGTTTGCATTACATCGCAAAAGCATTATAAATGGATGCCATCCTAAAAGAGCCGAGTAGCCTTGCAGTGCCATCCTCAGCAATCGTTACTTGCCAACTAGAAAACATATAAAAAGTCAGTGTTGCTGAGTGAGTTCTAGTTTTATAATAAAACATACTTTACTTTCATTAAAAATTCCTTTCTCATGCGATCATTCATCATACGTATACACAGATAATATCATTATTATCTTTCATTACATTCGTTAACTTTCGATCATTTCATACGTTCGTTCTTCCGAGTCTGTTACGACGACAGGGTCGCTAACCTCATTAGCAATCTCAACGATTGCACGCTATCCGAGTCTGTTGCAACCATAGGGTTGCTCACCTTATGGGCAATCTCAACGATTGCACGCTATCCGAGTCTCTTGCAACACAGAGTTGCTCACCTCATATATGTGCTTGCAAGCCTTTCCTTTGTTCATTCATCATTCATTAATGCATGCATTCTTACTTCATGTTCCTCTTTCGTTATCTTTCACTTTACGTTATATAATACTTCATTCATTCATTAACGCGACACGTAAAGCACAACGAAAGATAAACATACATCATAATAAGGAACATATCATACACAGACATTATCATCATATAGGGAAACATCATACATAAATAACATGCATAATCATGCAACATCATCATCATAATCATGCCCAACATACTCTCTAAGGTCATAACAGTCATCTTACGTGCTCTTACGGGAACCTTTACGTCAAAACTTACATCTGTACTTTCCCCCGAAAGTCAGAAGTCAAACTACACTTTCCTTCGAGTGCAACAGCCCTATTCGGGCGTATGGACACCCTTCAGTCGCATGGCCTCCATGCGACTGAACATCATGCGATTGGACTCATGCGGATGAACATCTATGCGAATGAATATCCAGTCATGCGTATAGACCTCATGCGGATGGAACTAATGCGAATGAGCACTTATGCGACTGACCTCATGCGAATGGACTCATGCGACTAAGCACCTATGCGACTGGACCCTCAGTCGTATGACTCCCCATGCGACTGGACTCCCAGTCGTGCGAATGGAACCTTTGTCGTGCGAATGAACCCTCAATCGTGCGAATGAATCCCAATCGTGCGAATGAACCTCAATCGCCCCTCAATCGGCCGTATGGCCTCCATTCGGTCGCCTAGACCTAGCTGATGCATAATGGAGTTCATCCCGAACCCAATCTGCCTTTTGAGGTCATAGTTAGTGTTTGGGGCATATTGTTGATGTGGGTTTATTGCTTATGTATGTTGTTATGTATGTTTATCTTATGCCTCGTATGATGATGTTGTATGTTTAATATGTACCTTGTTTTATTTAATTGTCTTCCTGTGGCTTTTCTTGAATGTTAATGAATGAATGAAAAGTATTATGTAATGTAAAGTGGAAGATAATGAATAGAGGAACGAAACGAAAGAATGCATGCATAAATGAACGAAAGTAATGAAAGGCTTGCAAGCAAACGTATGGAAGGAACACGCCCAATGAAGGGTGTTAGTCCAACGATGTGTGGGTTAGCGACCCCAAAAGGATGGACATCGGGGTCCATCTTTGTGATCTACCATTTGTATAGAACCTCTACCGCTTACCCCGGTACTGTGACACCATGTATAGCTGTCTATTGATAGACTTCGGCCCAATAGCCATATAGTTTGGGGTGTAGCATATGGTATTGGTACGGAAGATATGAAAAGTGAAAGAAAGAACGAATAATGAAGATAATAATGATATTATCTATGTGTACGTATGATGTGTGATCATGCAAAAGTAACGAATGGTTTTTAATGAAAGTAAAGTATGTTTTATTATAAAATTAGAACTCACTCAGCAAAACTAACTTTTTATGTGTTTCTAGTCGGCAGGTAATGTTGTTGAGGATGTCATTGCGAGGCTACTCGGCTCTTTGGGGATGGCATCCATTTATAATGCTTTTGTGATATAATGCAACTTGGATTTTGTAATTGAAAATGGGATGGAAAGGGAAGGGATGCCAGTCTGAGTAGTTGCTTGTCATCAAGTATTTTCTTTAATGTTAACCGGTATTATGTGCGCATGTTATGTGGTTTATGTGTTGATTGTAGATTTAGATACTGATGTAGTCAGGATAGGTGATGCTTGGGGTATGAAGAGTAAAGTAAGTGGCTAATCACAACTGGCCACTGTAATTAGGGACTTACTATACTTGACATAAACTGAGTTGTTCCCTTGAATGACCGTGTTGGTGTTTGAATCTTTCAGTGTGTGTGAGGATGGTCGGTGGTAGATCATCTAAAGCTTCTCGTGGTGGAGGTGGTGGTGGACGTGGTGCTGAACCATGGGTCACGAGAGGAAGACCCAGAGCTGAATAGGTGGCTCATGAAGAGCTCGAGACCTCTCATCCGGAGGCTGGTGATGAAAGCGCGAATATGAGGGCCTCAGTGAAAGAGGCCGTGATAGAGGATGTTCATCAGGTCATGCAGACGATCTTACCGTCTGTGGTGACCAAAGTTATCAAGGCTGTAAAGGAAGGAGAAAGAAAGGAGAGAAACAGGTCCTCAGGAGGACGGGAGCAACCGAAGACTGAAACGGTTTTCTCTGATAATGAAGAGGAGGAAGAAGAAGAGCCTGCGCTGGAGGCGACACAACGTTGTAACTATGGGGCGTTTCACGATGCAAGCCCCCTACTTTCGATGGAAATGGCACCGCTGCTGCTGCTCACCGGTGGGTGAGAGAAATGGAAGTTGTTTTGAACATCAGCGAATATCGAGAGGATCAGAAAGTAAAGTTTTGCTGCCCACTCTTTTGTGGACTCGGCTCTGTGTTGGTGGGACAATATAGTTCAAGCTGAGGGTAGTCGGGCTATCGGAAGGATGAGATGGTCAGAGTTGAAGAGGTTGGTGATTGAGGAGTTTTGTCGTCACCGTGAAATGGATAAAGTTGAGAGGGAGTTCCTGCAGCTGGAGGCGGGAACGATGACACATCACAATGAAATAGCATGACTGGTGCCTGATCAGGTGACACCTCTATCACGAAAGATCAAGAGGTATATTCAGGGCTTGCTAGCGGACATCCGCAAGCATATGATCGTTGCCCGGCAAAGCACGTTTAGGTCGGCAGTGGACTTGGCGGGGAGGTTGTACGATGAAAGGACTGTGATTGCGGAGGTGAGTAGGAAGGATGATGGAGAACGGAACTGGAGTGGGACGAGGACTGGACGGGGTGGTGTCCCGGCGAATAATAAGCACACACGGGTGGATGACCGCGGTGTGGTCACACCTAGTGCGGGGTCGAATATATGTTGAAAGTGCGGGATGGAGCATTTAGGAGAATGCAAAAGGGGACCGAATATCTGCTTCAAGTGTGGGAAGCCTGGTCATGTGCCTAGAGAATGTGGGGTTGTGAGGTGTTACAATTGTGGAGAAATTGGCCACATGAGCAGGGACTGTAAAAAGCCAAGGGCGGATGGTTCGGGAGTGTAGAAGACCGGAGGAGGCTAGGATTGACCCCGATGTTGTGTCAGGTACGTTTCTAGTAAATCAACCTTTAGCCTTTGTGTCGTTCGATTCAGGCGCTAGTAAAAAGTTTTATTCCTGCTACTATATGTGCTATATTGCCTGCTAGTAATAAGAATATAGATACGCCTTCGATTTGGTTCTCGGGAGGGATTGGTTAGTGGACTTCGAGGCGAACATTGTGTGTCGCAAGAAGATGATGCGGTTGACAGCGCCTGACGAGGTCACAGTGACGGTTTAAGGTGATCGAGGCTACACCTGAGAAGCTCGAGAGGATCAAAGCCTTTATGAAGGCAGCCAAGGATAGACACAAGTCGTATGCCGGTAAGAGACGTAGACCGATCGAGTTCCAGGTGAGTGATAGAGGTATGTTGAAAGTCTCACCTCGGAAGGGTATCATTCGGTTCAGAAAGCGGGGCAAATTGAGCACGAGATATAGAGGGCCTTTCCGAATCATTGCTCGAGTAGGAGATGTGGCCTATAGATTGGAGTTACCAGATGAGCTAAGTGGGATTCACCCGACATTCCACGTCTCTCATCCGAGGAAATGTTTGGCAGACGAGGATACGGTTTTACCAGTTGACGATATCGAAGTGGATGAACGGCTCGATCATGTGAAGTAAGCAGTGGCAATCATCGATCGAAAAGATAAGAGGCTAAGGAACAAAGTGGTTCCTCTTGTGCGTGTACAGTGGAAGCACAAAAGGGGATCTGAGTCTACGTGGGAGACGGAAGGAGAGATGAGACAGCATTACCCACGTTCGTTTGAGGAATAAAAGATTTCGGGGACGAAACCTAAATAAGGGGGTGGACTTGTAACACCCGGAAATTTTCTTTGAAGCCGACGAAAGAAGAAAAAGAAGTAAAGTCCAAAGTCGGGGAACCAAACTTGCCAAAACGAGAGAAGGTAGGATGAGTGGGGGGTATAAAAGGGGGAAGGCACCCCACACTCACCATTTTTCTGCCAAAGAGAAGGAGAAAAGGGAGAAAAGCTTGGTTCGGGTGGATTCAAGCGTGAAAGTTGAAGTGTAGCGTGTTGATTCAAAGCTCTTCTCATTGTGGTCGTTTGTGTGAGTTCTAGGACCCCTCTTTTACATGTTTTCAAACGATTTTGGGGCTGGAACACATCTAAAACCCGTTTTTGAAAAGTTGGGTGTTGAACCCGTTTGTATGTGTATGTGTATGCATTTGATGCGGGTGGGGTTCGATTTCGGACTTGTGTGTGCTTGAATGGTGTTGTGGTAGGTGTTTCTAAGGTTTAGGATGGTTTATTTGGGCTAAAATCGAGTTTGGAAGAGCTTGGAGGCCGCAAAGGGCAGTTTGCGTTTGGCTGAACTGCATTCTGCATCAGCTAGGGCTAGGCGACCGACTGGAGTGCGATTGGAGGCCATACGACTGATTGGCGTGCGACTGAGATCCATGCGCATGATTGCCATTCAACTGAGGTCCATACGTATGATAGTCATGCGACTGAAGTTCATGTGCTTGTAAGGCATGTGATTGAAGGTTATGCGACTAAGGTTCATTCGCACGAAGGTTATGCGACTAAGGTCCATGTGCCTAGAGGCCATGCGACTGAGGTTCATTCGCACGAAGGGTATTTTGATGCATGTATGTCCCTAGATCATGATTTGTAATGTAATGAACTTGTCTGTCTGATTATGATGTAATTGTATCGATTAATGAAATGACATGAATTGGTTGTTACTTGTAATGTTTAATATTTCATTGATGAGTTGTGATTGAATTGATTGGGTTTATGATTGTTTGAATGGTTACACATTATGTTATATTAATTAAAACATTCAAACTTAACTTAATGAAGTTCTCATGCGAATGGCCCATGCGAATGGACCACACGCATGAATAACTTCATACGATTGACTCAATCGCACGATTGAAACAGGAGACTGAATCAGTCGTATGATTGACACATAAGATTGACTCAATCGCACGACTGAACACTCAGTCGTGCGGATGAATCAACCGCATGGCTCAATCGCACGACTGAACCATACTTATGGCCCAGTCGCACGATTGAACAATACTAACCTATAAATAGACCCAATTCGTGGGAAAACGTAAGCATTCATCCCATTACGATTCCAGACGTACCCTAGCCGTCCAGAAGCCTCCCAAATCGTTCTCCAAGTTCATAGAACACATCAGATCGGTTCCTAATCGATTTCTGACGTTGATTTCAATTCTTGATTGATTCATCGTGTGTTCTCACTGATTGGATCGCCAATCAAATAGGATTCCGCACTATTTGAGTTGGTTTAACACGCAATCACTCGGTATTACGTTCAAATACCAGGTCCTAACAAGTGGTATCAGAGCTTTGGCTCTTGATTTCGTGTTGATTCAATCAAGATTGCATAAAAGTTTGTGTTTTTGCACGAAAAACGCAATCTTTAGCATCAAAAGTGATCTTGGACGTTCCCTGCTCATCGAAGTTCAGTTTCTACGGACTTAGACGATTTGGACTTGCAAAATTTCGAATTTTTACGGCTGAAACCCGTCAAACCTAGAAATTTTCGCAAAACAGCAGCTTCAGTCGCACGAGTGACCCATTCGCACGACTGGACTCCATTCGCAGTGCTCATTCGCACGACTGGACCTAGTCGCACCCTCATTCAGCCGACTGAACCGTTCGTTCGCATAGCTCATACGCACCAGATTCATTCGCACGACTGAACCATTCGCCCTGTTCAGTCGCACGGTTGAACCAATCGCAGAGTTCATACGCACGATAAGACCATTCGCATCCTTCAGTCGCATCAGTTAAAGTTTATTTGATTAGATTCTAAGTTTATTAGCCATGGAAGATCAGATGTCAGCCTTTACTGCTGGGAAGGACTCAAGAATTCAGAACCTGCTGTTGCTTGAAAGTGAGGTGGGTAATCACAATAAACCACCAAAGCTTTTGACTTTAGATGAGTTTCCCCACTGGAAACAACGTTTTGAGATCTACCTCAATGGAGTAGATCCTAATCTGTGGGAAGCTATCGAGGTTGGTTATAGTACACCGGTGGGAGCAGATGGAGTAAAATTAACGTTAAGTGGGATGACTGACGCACAGAAAGTAAAGTACAATGCAGAGAAAAGGGTTTATGCATTGATCACTCAGTCAATTCCCAAAGACATATTCCACCAATACTCAGAGAACAAGCAGTCCAAGAAACTGTGGGATGAGCTAGAGAAAAGATATGATGGGAATGCATCGTTAAAGGCAATCAAGGCAAAGGAGTTAAAGAAGGAATTCGATAACTTCTCATCGATTGGTAACGAGAGTTTAGATGAAGTCATAGACAGATTCTACCACTTGATGAGCGAGTTGCATACACATGGAGTGGAAACGACTATGGAAGAGAAAGTAAGCAACTTCGCAGATGGATTGCCTGATAAGTGGGCTTCATTCGTGTCTAATCTTAGACAGAATGGAATGCTTGTAAAGCTGGATATAAATGACTTCATTCTCAAGCTGCGTGAAGAAGCACTAAGAATGAAGTATAGAGCACAGAAGTCTTCGTATACACAAAACCCAGCTTTATACAATGCCACGCCTCAAGCTAAGACATCTGGAGCACCTCTCCAGACAGCATTTGTGTCTAGTTCGTCAGGTCCTTCACATGCTTCTCCTTCTGGATCAGACACTTCAGGGTCGTCATGTACCCACTATATTGGATCAGAAGCAAGTGCTACCAAATTGAAGACCGAGAACCTCGGTAATGTGACCGTAGAAGTAGCACGAGAGCATATGGATCTTCTAGCCGCAGTAGTTCATTCATATGATGGACTTGTGGCTGGGAAGATTGGAAACTGTCATCTGGCAGATGAAGACTACGAGCAGGTAGATGAAATGGAGCTTGAAAGAATGGATATAATGTGGGCCTTAGCTAGCGCTGTCCGAAGGGCGAAAAAGTTTGTTAAGAAGACAGGACAAAATTTGATAGCTACTAAGGACACCACATTTGGCTTTGACAAGAGCAAAGTGACCTGCTTCAACTGTGGAGAAAAAGGGCACTTCAAGAGGGAATGTGTCAAGCCAAAGAAGACGGGTAATGGGAACCCGTTCTCATCCTTTACTCGCCAAGACAAGCAAGCCTCCAGTTCTACTTCATCAAACAAGGACCCAAAAGCCTTGACTGCTCATGATGATGAAGGACAGGACTGGAGTTTTAGATTTGTCTCACCAGAATCTAACATTGCCAGTGTTGAAGATATTGATGATGATTCTGCGAGTGAAGGTGATTTAGCAGTTGAAATAGCGATGTCACACAGTGAAGAAACAACTGCAGCTGAGGTCAGTTACACACCAAAGGAGGAGACTTCCACGTCAGAAACAGAAAAATCAGAATCACCAGAACCAGAGACATCTGATGCTGCGTTGATGGCTAACTCTTCTGAAACAACACAGGTAAGTACAACTGACCAAATGTTTAATAATCATGCTTGTTCTAACTGTGATATGTTTAGGAATAGCATTGATGAAAAATTTGCTAGGTTATTAGATCACAATGATAACTTAGTAAAGGATTTACAACTATGCACTGAGGCCAATAGAGTTCTAAAACAAAATGAGCATAGTTATAAAGAAAAGATAGACCTATTGACTAAACAACTTAGGGAAACCGAAGTAGTTGCCTTTAATCAAGCAAATGACATTAGGTACTATCTAAACTCCCTAGAGGACACTAAGAAGCAAAAGGCAGTTCTAGAAGTAGAAGTTAATTCCTTAAAACAGAAACTGCATAGTTGGACTAGTTCTTCACACATAGTTCAACACTTAGTGAGAGAAAGGAATAATGGGGAGGGATTAGGATACAAAGTGGTTCCACCACCACCTGAAACCTTGATGAACACCAAGTCTAAACCAGTAAACAACAACCCAATCAAGGATCATGTGGTGACCACTCCTCTTGTTACTGATCCAGACACATCATGTTCATCTACTGAATCTGGACAGAAACAAAAGGAGGCCACTTCAAAGGCAAAGGGTAAATTGCCTTGTGTTACTCTGGAAAATGAATTTGAAAAAGTTAACTTAAAGTCAGGGTCAAACAGAGTCAAATCAGAACCCAAAAGGACTTCAGTCGTTAATTTTTCACATGCTACAAGTCAAAAACCAGTTAACCAAAAAGTGGAACAAGTTAAACAGGTTAAAACAGTTAAATTTGTTAAACCAGAGAAAACATCAAACATGCAAGAGTCAAAACCTAAACTGATTGATGTTCCTAAAGTGTCACACATTTCTCCACAACGAAAGTCTACTCATAAAGGTGATAGCAGATCGTGCTACAACTGTGGAGAATGTGGACATATTGCTTCCTATTGTCCTTTCTATCAAACACCTAGGAAGAAGATTGATCTTCAGGACTCTAGACCTAGGTCTTCTAAGAGGAGTTCTCAAACTCCACCTAGAAGATCGAGTGAACCTAAAGTCCAACCTGTAAGCCAGACGACTGTTTATCATAAACAGGCATTGCACAAATCTGGCTTATGGAAAGAGAAGTCATCCTGTGTGTCTGATACTAATGACAAGAAGGAATCTGAGTTACCCTCACCTTCTAAAGGTCAATGGGTAGAGTTTATGATGTGTGATGCCTCTGGGAAACCCAAGACAGTAAAGGCTTGGGTTCCTAACCTAAACTAATACATTTACTTGATATGTGCAGGGTGTTCGGTATAGCGCTGAGACTAACACGTGGATTATAGACAGCGGAGCATCCAGGCACATGACAGGAAATAGAGCCCTTTTATCAAATGTCAAACAAATAAAAGGAGGGCATGTTTCCTTTGCAGGAAACAAGGGAGGATACATCACAGCACAGGGAGAAGTGGGAAATCAGAAAGTTAAGTTTGATAAGGTGAACTACGTTCAACAACTTCAGAATAACTTACTTTCTGTTTCCCAAATCTGTGATAAAGGATTTAAAGTCATCTTCGACAACAAGAAGTGTTACGTGCTGAAGAAAGACTATATGATTCCAGAGGACCAAGTTCTGATGACTGCTTCAAGATATAAGGATCTTTATGTCTTGGATCTGTCAACAGCTGCTCCAACGGATCATGAGGTGCAGTGCTTTCTATCTAAAGCTACTGAGAAGGACTCAATCTCCTGGCATAGGAGAATGGGACACATTAGTCAAGGAAGATGAATCACTTGATTCAGAAGGACTTAGTGAGAGGAGTAAATGTCAAGAACTTCCAACTTCCTGACTTTTGTGTAGCTTGCAAGAAAGGCAAACAGACAAAGAAGTCTCATAAGGAGAAGAAAGTTCATTCAATAGAACTTCCTCTTGAACTTCTTCACATGGATCTGTTTGGTCCAGTCAGTACAAGGAGCATTGCAGGCGATTTGTACTGTTTTGTGGTCACTGATGACTACTCAAGGTTCACTTGGGTAATGTTTCTGAAATCCAAATCAGAAACATTTGAGTCATTCAAGGAATTAGTCACCACTCTGGAATCCCTCTACAAGCTAAAAGTGAGACAAGTACGCTCAGACAACGGGACAGAATTCAAGAATCAATGGATGGAGGCATACTGCAAGGAAAAGGGAATTGTTCATCAATTCACTTCAGCATACACGCCTCAGATGAATGGTGTTGCTGAGAGGAAAAATAGGAGCTTGATAGAGACTGCACGGACTATGCTGGCTGACTCGAAACTGCCTATCCAATTCTGGAATGAGGCAGTAGCAAATGCATGTTATACACTGAATCGAGTCCTAATAGTCAAGCGCCACGGAAAGACATGTTATGAGCTACTACAAAGACGCAAACCGAATTTGGAGTATCTTGAACCCTTTGGCGCGCCGTGTACACTTCTGAAGAAGACGCAAGAAGGAAAATTCAGCGAGAAGGCAGATGAAGGAATCTTTCTAGGATACAACATACCGAATAAGCGAGTTTACAATAACTCAACGGGTCTTGTAGAAGTGTGGTGTAATGTCGACGTTCAGAGATATACCACACCTCCTACAGGCAAAGGACCTGCCTACTTCTTCGATTATGATGGATTCTTCAAATCCTTCAACATACCTCTCTCTCCCTCGGATGATGAGCTAGCTACTAGGATGATGTATGATATTCTGAATACACCATCTAGCACACAGGGAGAATCATCTACTCAGTCAGGGGGAGTAGTCGACGACAGTGACTCCTCCTCTGAAGATGAAGCTGAAGCAGATGACCAGAACAGTCAGGAGGAACAGGTTCCAGTTCCAGCAAGTCCACAAGCATCTACGAGTGATGCTCCATCGACTTCAGAACCTCAAACTCCAACTACCTCAGATGCAGAACAAAATGTTCATAATCTCGGTTCTGAGGTAGCTGTTCCTACTACTCCAGGATCACGACTAAACGTCTATCATCCCCTTGACAATGTTATTGGGGATGTCAGATCAGGAGTACAAACCCGAAATCAGTTATACTCAGCTGATTACGCCTCGGTTATGGAGAAAGGTTACATTCATGATGGTGCCTATCGATGTTTTGTCTCGCAGGTTGAGCCAAAATATGTCAGTGAGGCACTCAATGATGAGGCGTGGGTGAGTGCCATGCAAGAAGAACTTCTGCAGTTTAAGAAGTTAGGTGTATGGACATTGGTTGATAAACCTAAAGGTGCTAAAGTCATTGGCACTAAATGGGTACTAAAATGCAAGAAGGATGACCAAGGTGTCATTATCAGGAACAAAGCTCGACTGGTGGTTCAAGGTTTTCGCCAAGTCGAGGGAATTGACTACAATGAGGTGTTTGCACCCGTGGCAAGGATGGAAGCTATTCGTATTTTCCTTGCCTATGCATCGTACATGAAGATCAAAGTCTACCAATTAGATGTAAAGAGTGCATTCCTTCATGGGGAAATCAGAGAAACAGTCTATGTAAGTCAACCCGAGGGTTTTGAAGATCCTTACCATCGGGATAGAGTTTACAAGCTCGACAAAGCTTTGTATGGGCTTCATCAAGCTCCTCGAGCTTGGTATGAGAAACTCTCAACTCATCTTGTGAAACATGGCTTTCGCAGGGGAGTAATTGACTGTACACTGTTTATTAAGGAAAAGGATGGCGACCTACTGCTTGTACAGATATATGTTGATGACATAATCTTCGGGTCAAAGAACGAAGAGTTATGTAAAGAGTTTGAAGCAGTAATGAAGAAAGAATTTGAGATGAGTGCCATGGGGGAGATGAAGTTCTTTCTCGGGTTACAGGTGGATCAAACACCTAATGGGATCTTTCTACATCAGACCAAGTATGTAGGAGACATTCTCAGTCGCTTTGACATGGAGAATGCTTCTGCTGCTGGGACTCCACTTGCTACGAATCATGATATAGCACCTGATGATAATGGAGATCTAGTAGATGCCACTATGTACCGAGGAATGATCGGATCCCTCATGTATCTCACTGCCTCAAGACCTGATATTATGTATGCTACATGTCTATGTTCAAGATATCAGGCTAAACCAAAGGTCAACCATCTGATCGGGGTCAAGAGGATTTTTCGTTATCTGAAGGGTACACCCACACTTGGATTGTGGTACCCTCATGATGATGACTTTGAGCTTACCGCGTATAGTGACTCGGATTACGGGGGCTGCAAGATGAACTACAAGTCTACATCAGCAGGGTGTCAATTCTTTGGGAGAAGATTAGTTACCTGGCAGTGTAAGAAGCAGACATCGGTTGCATTGTCAACCTGTGAAGCCGAATATGTTGCTGCTGCAAGTTGCTGTTCACAAATCATCTGGATTCAACAGCAAATGCGGGATTACGGTTTAAAATTCTCATCTACTCCTATTTTTGTTGATAACTCTGCTGCAATTGCAGTAACTAAAAATCCGGTTCAACATCCTAAGACCAAACACATCGGTATTAAATACCATTTCATAAGAGATTGTTTTGAAAAGAACTTAATTGATGTGGTTAAAATTAATACTGATTTTCAACGCGCTGACCTCTATACTAAAGCCTTTGATAAACCACGTTTTCAATATTTATTAGAGGTCAACGGCGTTAAAAAGAAAAGTGAGGTAATTCCTGATGATGAAAATGTGTAGTCCGATGTCGTTTAGTTAAATTTATTTTATTTAATTTGATTTGTCTTTTGATTTTATTTTTATTTAACTCATGTTATTTTGCTGTTAATTAAAATCCTAAAATAATTAAACCAGAAATGATTTTAGTATTTTAGGGGGAGAATATGTCAGCAAGTTAACATTAAAAAAAAAAAATGAAATGAGGGAGAAGGAGTAGCTAGCTGAAATAAGGTAGATTGTGTCTGTGATACCGATTCAATACCTTTGGAAAATGATAGTACACAGGATCAAATCAAGAGGGACTTTAAAATTTAAGTTTTAGTAATATGCAAAAGTTCAAAGTAATAAATCTGTGTAGTCTAAGCAATACTAAAAGGAAAGATGATAGAAAACTGGCAACTCCTAAGGTGACACAAAGAAAGTAGACTTAGAGGTTGCTAGACCATATATGATATGTTGGTAGATTCAACACAATAGACAAATAGACCGGATTGGTGATTTCAAGATAAAACTAAAGTGTTCAACTGACTGTGGGCTTCCATCTTATCACTGGTTAACACAATCAACAATATTCCAATAAGGTGTAATGAGCAAGTAAACGCCACAAATGTGTGCGGATGACCATAACTAGAGCAAAGCAAGAAAAAATGAAAGACAAATGCAATAAAGCTAATGACTTTGTTGTTGGTGCATTTTGTGCAAAATAAAATAAGCTGCTCTAACAAGGAGATAGGTTATGTGCCTCTCTGCTGTGCGATGGCACTGACCTGAGGATAAGCATAACCTAGATATTCTAGAATTCATTGTTGTTTGCCGCCTCTCTGCTGTGCGATGGCACTGACCTGAGGACAGGCTTCTCTTTGAAAGCTCTAAGAATAGTCTCTTCTTGTAATAATACCCGTAGACCGCTCAAAAGCTCCTGAGGAATGTTGATTACCATATAAGTGTGGGATCCACAAGTGTTAGTTGAAATAATTAAACCTAAATAAGTCACCAGTCTGTGTCAAAAGTCTGTGTATGGATTTAAGTGGACAAACATACTGACAATCATTGTGGCTACATTCTCAAAGGTTCAAATCAATGTGAAAACCTAAGAGTTTCAGTATGATTTCCTTATGTTGCTAACGACTCTGGATGAACACCGAGAACTTGAGCATCAAAAGGTTTAATAACTAGTCCCAAATGATTTGAACTGCCTGTATGATTCCAAAATTGAATTGGTCCAGGTGTGATCAATCTAAGTTGAAGCTATCTACTCCCGAACCAAATCCCGTAGATATCAATCTCTGGATTTATCTCTCACAAAAAGCCAAAAATATGTCTGATTATGTAATTAGTTTAAATTCTTAAATTAGTTAGTTGTTTTAAGTTTTAATTTGAGTCAAGTGTCGGGCTACATCAGGAAAATCAGAAGAAATAAACTCACTAAAAGGGTCATGTCTGAGATGACCATATGTGCTTTGAAAGGTTATATCAGTCACGTCTGAGGTGACAAAGTGTTTTTTTAAAAGGGTCACGTTGAGGTGACCAAAGTGGTTAAAAGGATCACGTCTGAGGTGATCAAAGTGTTTTCAAGATAAAAGGATCATGTCTGTGATGATCAAAAGTTCATAACGTTAATTTAATTAATATAAAAGAGTTTAAAGGTAAATTGGTAAAAATAGCAGAAAAATTAACTAAGTATGACCCATTCGCACGAATGGACCATACGTATGGACTAACCATACGAATGAAGTCCATTCGCACGAATGAACTCTGAGTATGGACCATCCAACCGAATGGATCATACGATTAGTCCAATCGGAGGCTTAAGTGCGAACGAGTGTGTCAGTCGCACGACTGACCTTCAGTCGGACGACTGGTGAAGGGCGACTGACCCAATCGCACGACTGAGTCCCACTCGCACGACTGAAAGGTGCGAATGAACTCAGTCGCACGATTGGATCTAGGGCTGATATAAATAGAGGTGGAGTCGGTCGCAGAGACTCATCACCCTCAAATCGCCCCCAAATCGCACATCCTACCGTTACTCTGCCAAAATTTGATTTGCCTTAGTTTTCTCTTTGATTGTGTGTTACTGGCGTTCGCTAATCATCGTACAGGTATTTTGAAGTCTTCTTCCATCAAAAACAGAAAGATTGGAACCCTAAATGGGCTAACCCGACTGTGAAATGCGAACCGAGACTTGCACACCCTAATAACCTATTAAAACTAAGCAATATGTTAAAATTGAGTAAAATAGGTTGTTAGTAAAGAGAATGCGACACTAAAGAACCGGTTAATTGAGTTATAAGACTTAGTTTGTGTAGATTCGAACGTTGGACGACTGAACACCTGAGACAGACGACTGGTCGTCCGGATGAACTTCAGTCGCACGACTGAAGGGAACGATTCACTTAACCGCACGACTGAACCATGCGAATGAGACTCAGTCGCACGACTGGTGTAACCGCACAAGAGTACATGCGCATGAGTCCAGTCGCACACTCAGTCGTGCGCATGAGTTCAATCGCACGTCTGAATCTCAATCGCACGATTCAGTCGCACGACTGTCTTCAGTCGTACAACCTCAATCGCATGACAGATAGTTTTCATTCAAAGTCTAAGTGTTGCATTATACTCTTAGCCAACGAAACTAACGTTTATATTATTATGTGCTACAGATGGCGAGTCGATGGAATATGAGCACCAAGCACAACATATGTGCTCACCTGGACTTGACATCCAGGAATGCAGCTGACTTCACAGGCATTATTACATTTCTACAGAGATCCAGGATCGCTCATGCTATATCCACTCCTTGCACACCATACAGATCAGTGCAGCAGGCCTTCTGGGAAGGCGCATCTGTAGATAGATCCACCGAGCCTCATTGCATCAGGAGCTCGATTTTTGGTGAGGCTATCACTGTATCTGAGGAGGATCTGAGGATTGTTCTACAGTTTGGAGACGATGCTGAGTGTCCCACTCGTCTACACCCCCTCACTGTCAGAGGATGTTTCATGAGAGCCAAGTACTCTGGGGACATCAATGCCGGGGTACTCAACAAGAGTAACCTCTGTCCCCAGTTTAAGTACCTTGCGCACGTGCTGCTGAAGTGTATAGCATCCAGGAAGGGAGGTTTTGACGAGCTCTCCGACCAGATCCAGAACGCATATGCTGCGTTGGTGCTGAACCACCCGTTCATCTTCTCCAAGATGATATTCACCTACTTGGTGGAGAACCTCGAGGGGAAAGGGAAGGAAGGCTTCTATATGTACCCCAGATTTCTACAGATGATCATTGACCAGAAGCTTCCCTCCCTGCCGAAGGAGAAGGAGGACGCTGTTGTTCTTGAGGTTATGGACGACACTACACTTGGCCGGATGAAGGTATACAGGGGGAAGCAGGTGAAGCCCCCTGTCAGGAGGTTGTTTGGGCATCTGGCCCGTGCTGATTATGTGGCGCCAAGCAAGAGAAAGTGGCGCCACGAGGACAGTGATTCGGATGTGGAGCATATTGCCATACCAGATACCGACTCTGATGATGATGATAGCGGCGACGCTGGGGATGATATGCCTGCCCCATCTAGAGGCACTGATACAGACGTTATTCCCCCAGGGTCAGCCACTGCCGGAGAGGTCGCAGAGATGGCCGGTTTCCATCAAGAGTTTGTTACTGGTGATATAGAGGAGGAAGAGTCAGATGAGGAGCCCCTCACCAGGACTGTGGGAAGTAAAGTAGTCCCCACAGACCACGGGCTTCGGGTGGTTGGTGAACACCCTAGGGACTCCTCGGAGAGAGACACGGACCCGAACTATGTTCCGGGGTCAGTAAGCAGAGCAGCAGGGGGAGCATCCACTTCCTCCGGGACTAGGAGGAAGCGGATGGCTCAACCCCATGGATTGAAGAAGAAGAAGCGTCGCTTGACCTTCGTGACTACTACTTCCAGCACCACAGCCACCACTACCACCACTACTGACATACCACCCATCACCACAGCCACCACTACCACCACTACTGACATACCACCCATCACCACATCTACCACAGCCACTACTCCCACTACCACATCCACCACCTTACCTACCACCACTGTATCCTTCCCATCCATCACCAGACCATTCACCCCTACTTCACCAGCATCAGCTCACCGACCCATATTCACCACTGCCACTGCCACCACCACCACACATCATGCTGGACCTTCAGCCCAGCCTTCACATGCTTATGGATTCACTCTACCTCACATCGGGGTAGAGGAGCAGCTCTCAGCGCTAAACCGGATGGTGATGCGTCTGCTTGCTGCGGACGAGGAGAAGGCGGCGCAGATCCGCCAGCTGACCGACCTGACTGCTGCCCAGTCTCAGCAACTGGCAGAGCAGGCTCGGGTGATAGACCAGCAGAGAGTCGAGGTGTCCCAACTCCAGGACATGCAGGCTCAGTCCGTCAAACGTATAGAGGAGTTGGAGACGACCAACAAGACTATTATGCTGAGGTTGAAGGGGTCGAAGGATGAGCCCCTGAAGCTAAAGGAAGGTGACGGGGATGATGGAGATGACGATGATGAAGATGAGGATGATGATGAGGAAGATGATGATGATGAGGAGACTGAAGAAGACAGGACAGAAGGACGTGATGATGATGACGAGGCAGAAGGAGGGGATGCGGCTGCATCGGCCTCTGCTTCAGGTCAAGAGCGGAGATCTAAGCATCGACAAGACCAGTCATCCACTACTTCTGCTCCTCCGAGCGACACGCCACAGATTCAAGACAAAAGTACTGATTAGATGTTTTATGTATTTATTTATTTTGTACTTGAATCATGTAATGGAAAACAAGTGTATTAAATGTTTATATATATTAAGTTAATATAAGTCTGTTTGATTAATTACTAATGATTTATGTGTTGAATGTTTATATCAAACAGATCCAAACTTTCAAAGGGATGAGTTTGACTTTGCTCCCCTTCAAATGGTCAAGACTCAATTAACCATGATTCTTGACCTACAAGGGATAGTGAGACGGTCTGTGAGTTATACCCCTGAAGAAGGGGAGATAATTCATGACCTGTCTGATGAGCAACTGGCAGAGATGTTCAGACTCAATCCCGATGAAATAGTGAAGGACGCTCCAACAGTTGATTCAACCAGTGATGAGGAACTGAATGACATTGATGAAGTTGAGGTTGAAGACATTACTGCAGAAGAGTATCCTCAGTATGCTGACGCCGAGGGAAATGTGGTCCCCAATCTGGGTGAATCCCTAGTCAGTGATACTTTTGAGGTACTAGACAAGATGGAGCAGGAAACAGAAAAGACTGAAGGAACAGCCCAAGCCTCCAATGCAGACGTAGATATTCGCAAGGCTGAATGGGCTGCCTGTTTTGAAGAAGTAAGAGCCCAGCATGATGCACCAAAGAGAGACGCCTACACCAAGCTCTACAGAGTCAAGAAACACCATAAGGTGTCAGGCAGGATTATCTCATGGGCTTATTTTGAAGACCTTAACGCTTATGCAGGTAAGAGGGAGCAGGGTATAGAGTACTTCAGGTTCCCACATGATCTGAAGACTCTACCTGGTTTTGAGCTCAACCAGCTGGCTAAACTAAAGCTGCTGTATGCTGACCCGAGAAAGATGTCAGGCTGGTTTGAGGCTGCCCTGAGGAAAGAGTACCACACCAGGTGGGTCAACTTCAAACCTCAACAACCTACGAGGTATATCAGACGTTCTGAAGTTGATGCCATAACTGGTAAGCCCAAGATAGTGCTGAAGTGGAGTCCCCCGAGAACAATGTCGAGAATCCCTCTCAGGGAAATGCCACAGGACTTCACTCCCCACTTCAAATGGTGGTACTATGATTGGAGAACCGCTGAAGCTGTCATAGTGTTGAATAAAGAGGGACAAATGGATACTATCAGGGTATTCGACCCAATGTGGCTAACCAACTTGTCTGCTAATGATGTCTACACATTATACAAGTGGCCACTATTCTATGACACGCAAGATATTGTACAAGCCCTCCAATTCCAAAATGTCATAAGACTCTGCTTTGCGTTTGAGATACACGCAGGAGTAACTAAAGAGGAGAAGTACAAGAAGTATAAGGAGGTTATGCAGAAGACAAGAGAATAGATAGATCTAGGTCCAAGGGGGAGTTTGTTGATGCATGTATGTCCCTAGATCATGATTTGTAATGTAATGAACTTGTCTGTCTGATTATGATGTAATTGTATCGATTAATGAAATGACATGAATTGGTTGTTACTTGTAATGTTTAATATTTCATTGATGAGTTGTGATTGAATTGATTGGGTTTATGATTGTTTGAATGGTTACACATTATGTTATATTAATTAAAACATTCAAACTTAACTTAATGAAGTTCTCATGCGAATGGCCCATGCGAATGGACCACACGCATGAATAACTTCATACGATTGACTCAA
Source organism: Flaveria ramosissima (assembly GCA_025215565.1). Taxonomy (NCBI): domain Eukaryota; kingdom Viridiplantae; phylum Streptophyta; class Magnoliopsida; order Asterales; family Asteraceae; genus Flaveria; species Flaveria ramosissima. Next base: position 26,831,199 of record CM046043.1, on the reverse strand, counting down.
TCGCACGATTGAAACAGGAGACTAAATCAGTCGTATGATTGACACATAAGATTGACTCAATCGCACGACTGAACACTCAGTCGTGCGGATGAATCAACCGCATGGCTCAATCGCACGACTGAACCATACTTATGGCCCAGTCGCACGATTGAACAATACTAACCTATAAATAGACCCAATTCGTGGGAAAACGTAAGCATTCATCCCATTACGATTCCAGACGTACCCTAGCCGTCTAGAAGCCTCCCAAATCGTTCTCCAAGTTCATAGAACACATCAGATCGGTTCCTAATCGATTTCTGACGTTGATTTCAATTCTTGATTGATTCATCGTGTGTTCTCACTGATTGGATCGCCAATCAAATAGGATTCCGCACTATTTCAGTTGGTTTAACACGCAATCACTCGGTATTACGTTCAAATACCAGGTCCTAACAGGGTATGCGACTGAAGCCCATGCGCCTGAAGTCATGCGATTAAAGGCCATACGTATGAAAGCTATGCGACTGTGAATCCATACGTATAGATGTCCATTCGCCCATAGGTCCATTCGCATAGGGTCCATCCGCCTGATGTCCATTCGCCTAAGGGGTTGTTTGTTTGGTCTGACCCGGCTGACCCGGACCTGGATTTGAAACATGATGACCGGGTCCTTTTGGTCTGACCAAGACCAAGGTGATGCTGGAGGTAGTGGCGGTGATGCTGGAGGTGGTGGCGGTGATGCTGGAGGTGGTGGCGGTGATGCTGGAGGTGGTGGCGGTGATGCTGGAGGTGGTGGCGGTGATGCTGGAGGTGGGTGGTGGGTGGAAGAGGCGGTGAAGAAGATGGATGAAGATGAGATGTTTAGTGGTGATTTGGTTAAAGGTGATTTATATATAAGGTGATTTGCAGAGACGGTTTTTGAGTCAGTCAGATACCGAATCAAACAACCAAGTTTCAGTCAGACGCATACCCAGTCAGCACATCTTACGGGGTCAGCTTCTGACTCAGTCAGATCTTACTGAGTCAGTGTAATCAAACAGCCCCTAAGTGTTCAGTCGCCTGGAAGGCCATGCGACTGGAGGGTGTCCATATGCCCAAATAGGGATCGTGCACCCGAAAGAGCCTAGTTTAACCTTCTGACCTTCGGAGAGTTATGTAGAGGTAGGCTATGACATGAGAGGTTCCCGGAGGTTCCTGTAAGTTGACTTTTGAGGTCATAGTTAGTGTTTGGGGCATATTGATGTGGGTTTATTGCTTATGTATGTTGTTATGTATGTTTATCTTATGCCTCGTATGATGATGCTGTATGTTTAATATGTTCCTTGTTTTATTTGATTGTCTTCTAGTGGCTTTTCTTGAATGTTAATGAATGAACCAAAAGTATTATGTATTATAAAATGGAAGATAATGAAAAGAGGAACGAAACGAAAGAATGCATGCATAAATAATCGAAAGTAATGAAAGGCTTGCAAGCAAACGTATGGAAGGAACACACCCAATGAAGGGTATTAGTCCAACGGTGTGTGGGTTAGCGACCCCAGAAGGATGCACATCAGGGTCCGTCTTTGTGATCGACCATTTGTATAGAACCTCTACCGCTTACCCCGGTACTACGGCACCATGTATAGCTTTTTATTGATAGACTTCGGCCCAGTAGCCATATAGTTTCGGGTGTAGCATATGGTATTGGTACGAAAGATATGAAAAGTGAAAGAAAGAACGAATAATGAAGATAATAATTATATTATCTATGTGTACGTATGATTTGTGATCATGCAAAAGTAACAAACGGTTTTTAATGAAAGTAAAGTATGTTTTATTATAAAACTAGAACTCACCCAGCAACGCTGACTTTTTATGTGTTTCCAGTTGGTAGGTAATGTTGCTGAGGATGGCACTGCGAGGCTACTCGGCTCTTTTGGGATGGCATCCATTTATAATGCTTTTGTGATGTAATGCAACTTGGATTTTGTAATTGGATAACGATGTATTATTTGGAAAAAGCTATTATATTGAAATGGAAGAAAGTTTTAAATGTTTCCGCTGCAATGTTTTATGAAATACAAATGTAATTATATGTTTTATGTGCGATGAGGATCCAACTGTAAGCGTCCCGGGAACGGGGCCTTATATTATGACATTCATTTAATTCAGTTTCCTTAATTCATTCCTGATTTGAAATTAAAAATTAAAACATATTATACATAAATTAACTTTAAAATCAATAACTGACTTAATCAAAAACTTTTAATTATTTTTAAGTCTACATGTATTACCGTTTTTGATTTCTTAAATATATTTATTTAGACAAACTAATTGATTCCAGTTATTGAAGTTATTACAAATGTTTGACAAGCTTGATAATTATCAATTTTATTAATAATTTTTATTTATCATTTAGTAATATTTTTACATTTTCACCTTTTCTGATTTTAACAAAATTTCTAATTATTTTTGAAATCCATATAATATAATATTAATATAGTATAAAGCAAAGAAATTAAAGTTATTAATCTTAAATAAAGATGGTAATATTATAAATACAATATAAATTGTTATACACAAAATATAATTTAGGGATCTATGAATTATGAACATTTTTTTTTTCATTTCGTATTTTCTCATTTATTCAGTCTGTGTATCACACAGGTTCTAACCTAGTATATATATATATAGGATGAAGTTCAAATGAGAGCAACAAAATGCGAGAACAAAAAGAACAACAACTAACCAATCAAAATTTTCCCTTTTATTTTGTAATTAATTTTAATTTTAATGTTATAATAGTAATTTACATAACAATATTAATTACTATATTAATTATGTAACTCCTCTAATTTAAGAAATTATCCATCATTGTTTTTAATTGAATTATAATGATTATAATACCGAAATATATCAATGTTTAAAGCTAATCAGAAAAAAGGCTCGATCCGTCACATCACTATATATAACAAATATAAAACCTACTTTATTATCTACAATTTTTTATAAAAACCTTTAAGGATTTCTTGAAGATAACCATTACACTCTCTCTCTCTCTCTCTCTCTCTCTCTCTCTCTCTTTTAACTGCTACCTTCTTATTTTTTCTTTTTTAAAATACTAGACTAAATACCCGTGTAATACACAGGTTCAATAATTAAAAATTACATTTGATTAGAAAAGTTCGTAAGCCATAATATTATTGTTAATACTTTGTATATAGATTTTTATGTTTGATTTTTTAAAATCATGTATATTTAATATTAGTAGCTTTTCTGTATCAATGCTTATAAATCTAAATAGTGTATAATATGAAATGAAATAAAATTCTAAATAAAAACTTTAGCTAATAAACAAATTATATTGAACATTAAAACATACATAAACATCATACTTCTTAATATATAAAATTTGGTGTTCTGTTTGTAATTTACCATCATTGTGTAATACTAATAATTTTAATTCATGTCTACTTGGAAATCGAGATAATGCAACATAGAGCTTGAATTGATTCAAGCGACCAAACATGCAATGATTACACAAAAGTTTAGACTATCTTTGCAATTATAAGTTTGGGGACCAAACATGCAATTTCATTAAACCATAGGGACCATTTAGGTAATTTTCTCTTTTTGTTGACAAAACACATGAATCAGTTTCATGCTTACATCAATTAAAACTAAATCAAAGTTTCATGCTTTTATGAACAAAAACATAAATCAGTCAAACTGATGTAAAAAACCAAAATACTAAGTTTTATCTTGATATAAAAATCGAAATCTGTTTGATCAAGTAAGGCTGGTAAAACCAAATCAAACACTTAGAATATTTTTGGTACAACTAAGAAAGAGCTCCCTAAGGCAAAAGCTAAGCATTTCCGAAGGCAAATGACATGCTTCTGAAGGTCAAGGCTGAAAGAGCTTCAGAAAATGAACTCTAACTTCCGAAGACAAAGTATTCCTTCTTCTGAAGATTCAACACTTAGAAGAAATCAAGAAAATAACTTCCGAAGCATGAAGTCCTAAAAGATCAACTCAAGCCTCGGAAGAAGTAGGCTCTTTCGAAGTATAAGTGTGTAAATCCAGGATAATTAAACTTGAATCAATTCATGAAGAATTAGATCAAAATAATGATAATAACAATAAATCCCCTTTGTTCTTCAATTAGATTGCAAAATATGTGTTTACAAAATAATCCCTCAATCTCTTGGTCATGCAACCATTAACCAACACTAATGACAATTAACCTATTTATAGTCTAGACTAATATTCACTTAATGCACTTAACCCCCTAGACTTAGGCTAATTAATACAAAATTACCTATTAGGCATAAAAATAACTAAAATCAAGATAAAATATATTTTGTTCACACAAAATATATTTATTACAATAAAACTCCTAGTCATCTAAATCTTAAACGTCTCGTCTCGGTTCCTCGTCTCGAACGAGTCGGGTTTGACTTTTTTTGACTTTGACCATGACGTTGACTATTTTCACTGTGTTGATAATATAGACTATCTTTTACAGCTCCAACAATACTCCCCCTTAGTCTATCATTATCAACGTCTTCAAACGAAATCAGCATCGAGAAGACAACACTAGAAAGATCTTCAATTTGAATCTTTTTGAATCTGATGAGAAAGATTTTTCATCTCATAAACTCCCCCTATTTATATGCTCCCCCTTTTCGAGTGCAAACTTTACAACGATATTGGAAAAGGTTTCCCAAATCTCTAATCTTGAGTGCTTTAGAAGATGTAGGAGGAGGATTCCTAGCTCGGTATCTTCTGCAAACTTGATGAACAGGTTTTCTGATCAGGTACACTGCTCAACTGATGATCGGCCATCACTTAAAGCAAAAATCTGAAACACATTCACAAACACAATCTCGACATTTCTAATTAGATCATTTCATTTTAACAAAATAAACCCATGTTTATTTGTGTTTGAAAACAAGCGAACCCGTGTTCGGTTGTACGAAATTTCTGTGAAATGCATGAAAATGATAAAATTATAACAACATAATATGGAAGACCTAAAAAAAATTTGAAAAGAAATTTTATTATATTTTTCTATTTTTTATTATATACATGTATTATAACAAATTTTATATCTATTATATAATTTTTTGTGTTTTTTTTATTTTTTTTTTTAAACCGAGAACTGAATCGATCATGAGATCATATCCTCAAGATATACTTTAGCACAAAAATGAATTTAATCATCGACAAGCAATGAGATCACACTGATAATTGAATCTAATCACAGTCTTTAAATGATTTTGAAATTCTCAAACAGATCCATAACGATTGCTGATATGTTTATCCACTTAAACTCATGTCCTATCTTTTTCAACAAGCAGTAGATGATTCGTTAAAGTTCGATTAAATACTTTAAAATGCTAGGACCCCACAATCATTTGGCAAAAACCCTCACCCAACCTCAGGATTTCTTGAATTTTGTTACGATCTTTATAGAGCAAGGCGTGTGCATTAGTGTGCAAGTGATTATCAACAGAATATAGCATTCTGTGAATTAGATGATTTGACACTACCTAGACCAAAATGGTGAGAGCTCCAGGTCTATACTCACGTATAACAAAGGAGATGACCATTTAATCATGTGCCGATGAGAGCTCCAGGTCAGTACTATCGTACAGCAGAGGAGATCATCACTCCAGGTCAGTACTACCGTACAGTAGAGAAGATTAGCACAAACACAAGACACATAAATACACCAATCATGGCTCAAAGATATGGCTTATATGTTTTGTATCATGGTGGGTGAAAGATCAATTCTCAATCCAATTTTTGTCAGGACTCAGTTTTTGTGCACGCCAAAATGATTGCGTAAATCCAGACATCCTTAAGCATATATTTTAATTAAAATCATCATACTGCTGTCTACTTTATTCTTCAGGCTGAGTCTACCAAGCATATCATTAAAAAATCTGTTTGTTTTTCTATTATTTGCAATTAAAAATAAGATGTAAATCAGATAACAGCATCAGTTACTATCATTTCTCATTTTTCAAACGCAAGTCATGCAAAAACAAGCATTTCAAGAAGATATACAATCATTTCTCAATCATCTCGAATCAAGTTCTCAGTTCTCTTTTCATTTTTATTTACTTATACTCTCCCCCTAAATTTTTATTTTTGAAAAATTTCTTTTTTTTTTATTTTTTTATTATTATTATTTATTATTATTTTTTTTATTATTTTTTTATATTTTTTTTATATTGTTTTTTATTATTTTTTTATAAAACTGTACAAAAATAAAAAATTATCAAAGAAGGTCTTCCAAACTACACCGATTATCAAGATAAAAAATGAATTACCAAGAAATATGTAGTGACTATGAAGTGAGAACTGTGATAATGCAGATAAAAATCCAGATTGTGGATATAATACCATGACCTTAACATGTTTGTTTCGCCTCAAATTTGAATTAGGAACAATCCCTGTCAGTAAACCGGATTACTAACAGTCCTCCTGAATTGTTCATGCACTCATTAACAAATTAGTTAGAAAGGGGAACCCAAGCCATCGTAGTCTTGGAGTTCCTTATTCAGTAATATAAGAAACCTGCTTAAGCACACAACCTTTTGAAATATCAGGGATTTTTGTATTCTTCTTTTTAATTTTCCAAATTTGTTTCGGTTCAATTAATTTGGATTTGAATGAATTAAATTTGTAAATCATTTTTTGTTTAAGACCAGAAGGAAAAGAATTTGATTTTAAACCGTTGGTCATTTTCATCTTTGAATCATGTGAAACCGGCTTCACATGAAAAGGTTTTGTCACACCCCCGCTTATAGCGGAAACACGAGGATGTAACGGACGGGATCGTCATAACACATTGTTAAAATAATAGAGATGCATTAAATGATGAAGGTCAACGTGTCATGACGTCACCGGACACAAACGGAGACTTGTGCCATGGTTAGTCAGTTCCACGACAAACATAGTCATACAAAACAAATAAGTATAAGTCCCACAACCCGGGAACAAGTAATCAAATGTGAATAACAAGTAAATGTCAAATGCAACTGTCGAAGACATCCAAAGTTTAAATGATGTAAGCCTAAGGTCATCACTAAGGCAGCATCCCTAGCAATCCTCAATGATTGTTACCTGAAAAGATATGCTCAAAATGGTCAACATAATGTTGGTGAGTTCGCAGGTTTAAATAATAAACAAACTTGATGCTGTATAATAGTTTGGTGGGACCTGAGTGCATACAGTTATAAGCAAGTAATATCACATGAGCATCACAACTAAACCTACGACGTACACAAAGAATTTGTCGGAACATATTCACCCTAGGGCCCGTTCCTGGCCACTGTCAGTCCCAACTAGTATACCAACAAACAGGGGTGGGGGTGTCAGCCCAATAGTACTATCAATACCTGTCCGTCGGCTCCAACACCGGAGTTAAATAGTTGTGAATACAGAACCACAAAGACAACTCATGCATGTACTAGATAAATACTTACAAAACAGTAAACACAACAGCCCCAAAAGAATCGAATAAGTTCACAGCATAAAAATAGTTGAGCATACTTTTCCCCCTTAATGTTTGTAAATAATTGTAATAAAACGGGGCCGCGAAACTCACCTCGAAATGTGATGAAAAATAAGTGAATGATAGACTTCAAAGGATGAGAGCAACGAACAACTCAAACACCTATAATTAGTTATAATTTAGATCTTAAAACACGTTCAATGAGAGAGATACGTTCTGCCATCTCTGAATCGGTTCGGGTCGGGTTGACGCGTGACACGCACACAAAATATAGGTATAATCTAATTACCCGTTTAATAATAAAAATGTGTTTAAATTTTTGTACATAATTTATCCATACTCACTCGTTATTTTCCATGTTATATATATATATATACTCTTTAATTATTATTCGCCACATTATACGCATCCTATAATGCCACCACTATACCTTTGACATCACACACCTATATAGATTCATTTATGCACCCTAAGATGTTATATAAATTTAATGATAATAGTAATAATAACGCTTACAATAGTGATCATGTTATTCGTATAGTCATGATAATAATTCTAACACATAACACACACCTCATGTTTATGTATACATAATAATATAATAACTTACATTTTTATAAAACACAAGAAAAGACACACACAATTACATAGCATCCTTGCTTCTTTTATCTGCACACACACACAAACACCTTCTAAACACACAACACACACACAACTCACGTATACAATACAATCATATATACACACATACATATATCCGACACACACACCCCACTCATCGCACACACATAACATATATACGTAGGCATGCATACACGGGTACCCACACATATCATACGCACACACACACACAACACACACACACACACACACACATATATATATAGGTACATATACATTATATACATACATAGCCATCGACATACACACGCAGCAGCAGCCAAAGGCTGCTGCGTGATGCCTCTCGACCCAACACACGAACACACAACATCACATACACGCCGTTTCGCACACATTAACGAATTGAACCCGAAACCGAACGTCGACTAAACAGCCGAAACGGAACGCGACAAAATAAAGTTCACAACAATCGTTTACCTTCGGGTCGGCTAAACGGCGAGACGTTGACGACCGGTGGCGGCTAATGGTGGCAAGAGGTGGTGCAGCGGTTGGGCGTTCACGGTAGTGCACGGCGGTAGGGTTTCGGGAAGAGTTGCAGAATGGGTTCACGACTTTTATATGAGAATTTTACATTTTACATTTTGACCCCTTAGACTTTCTTTTTATTAGTTCCCTTAAGTTTATTAGAATTACAATTTGAACCCTCGACATTAATTATAATAATAATAACAATATTAATAATAATAATATTATTAATAATAATAGTAATAATAATAATAAAAGATATGTTATTATTATTAATATTACATAATATTAGGGTTGACACGTAACAGAAATACGAAGAGATTCGATTCGGAAACAAATTAATTTCGTAAAAATAGTAATGCACGAGGAAAATTAACGAGTTTGAGTCAATTGACGGACCTGATAGTGACGGATGTCACAGTATCCCCCAGTTGAGAGAATTTCGTCCCGAAATTCAACTGGTGTTAGATCCTGAAGCTCTACCGCGAACAACTGCGGATATTTATATTTCATCTTGTCTTCCCGTTCCCACGTAAACTCAGGCCTACGCTTAGAGTTCCATCTCACTCTGACAATTGGAATCTTGCCGCGCTTCAATTGCTTCACTCCTCAATCCATAATTTCTATCGGTTCTTTCACAAAATGGAGTTTCTCGTCAATCTTGATTTCCTCACTTGGCACATGAAGGGATCCATCGGCTAAAGATTTCTTAAGATATGATACATGGAATGTATCATGCACGCCACTAAGTTCTTGAGGTAACTTTAATTGATACGCTACAGGACCAATTCTTTCTGTGATCTCGAATGACCCCACATACATCAGAGCTAATTTTCCTTTCTTTCCAAAATGTACTGTATGATTCCCTTTCATGGAGAAACCTTCAACAAGACACGATCGCTCACGCGCTCTACAGGTTTTCCCCGATTATCGACGTAACTTTTCTGACACTCTCTAGCTGCCTTAAGCCTGTCCTTGATTTCAAATATCTTGTTAGTCGTTTCTTGGATAATCTCCGGACCTGTCAATTGACTTTCACCTACTTCTGCCCAACACACCAAAGATCTACACTTCCTTCCATACAAGGCCTCAAACGGAGCACATCCAATGCTCGTATGATAACTATTTTTATAAGAGATTCCGATCAACGCTGAGTGAGTATCCCAACTACCACCAAAGTCAATCCCGCATGCCCTAAGCATGTCTTCTAGAGTTCGTATCGTTCGTTCACTTTGTCCATCCATTTGTGGATGATAGGCAGTACTTAAGTCCAACGAGTACCCATTGCCTTCTGTAGAGTCTGCCAAAACCGCGATGTAAATCGACTATCACGATCTGATATAATTGACACAGGCACTCCATGCCTAGCCACGATCACATTCACATACAATCTTGCTAACTTCTCTATCTTATAGTCCTCGCCAATAGGCAAGAAATGAGCAGATTTTGTCATTCAATCCACGATGACCCAAATCAAGTCATGCCCACTACTTGTTCTAGGCAGCTTAGTGATGAAATCCATCGCTATATTTTCCTATTTCAATTCAGGAATTTCCGGTTGTTGCAACAGACCTAACGGTTTCTGATGTTTGGCTTTGACTTTCGAACAAGTCAAGCATTCACTCACGTACTTTGCAATGTCCTTTTTCATACCGGGCCACCAATACAACTCCTTAAGATCTTGGTACATCTTGTCTGCACCAGAATGAGCAGAATACTTGGACTTGTGCGCTTCATTCATAACTAGAGTTCGAACATCGCCCCACTTAGGTACCCATATACGATCCATAAAATACCGTACACCATCCTCCTTACAGTTCATCTCTTTGTCTAACCCTCGGAACTCCTCACTTACGATATTCTCCTCTTTCAATGATTTGTCCTGTGCTATCAGAATTTGTGTTTTCAGATTCGATTGAATAGTCATTCCCAAAGCTCGCGCACGTAAGGGTTTAACACGTTCTTTCCTACTTAAGGCATCAGCCCACGTTTGCCTTTCCATGATGATATCGAGTCTCACAATCATAGTCACTTAGAAGTTCAACCCATCGTCTTTGGCGCATATTCAGTTTCTTCTTGTCAAATATGTGTTAAAGACTTTTGTGATCAGTGTAGATAACACACTTAGTTTCGTACTGATAATGCCTCTATGACTTAAGTGCGAATTCCACCGCACCTAATTCCCGGCCATGTGTCGTATAATTCCCTTTTTTTTGTGAACCTTCAGCTGACGCGAGGCGTAAGCAATCATCTTATCCTTCTGCATTAACACAAAACCCGATCCTTGATGTGAGGCATCGTTGAATACCACTATATCACTTGACCTATCGGGAAGAGTCAATATTGGCGCGTTACATAACTCAAACCTTTAACGTTTGAAAAGCATTTTCTTGCTTAGATTCCCAATCGAATTTCTTATCCTTTTGGGTTAACATTGTCAACAGCTGACGACTTATAAGAAATTTGCAATGAACCATCGGTAGTATCCAGCCAATCCTAAAACTTTTATATGTCTGAATGCGTCTTAGGTGTATCCACTTCTTGACTATTTTGATCTTCCTATGATTAACATGGATTCTCTTCTCATTGACCACGTGACCTAGAAAATTCACTTCACGCAACCAGAACTCACACTTGGAGAATCGACATAGAGTTTCTCTTCTCCTAATAACTTTATTATCGCCTGTAGATGTTGTTTGTGCTCTTCTTTTGGTCGCGAATAGATGAGGATATCGTCTATACACATGATTTCAAATTATCTAAATACGAATTGCATGCTTAGTTCATCAAGTCCATGAATATTGCTAGAGCGTTTGCTAGGCCAAACAGTGTGGCTAAGACCTCGTAGTGCCTATAACGAGTCCTAAAAGTTTTATTATTTTTTTGTTTTTGATATATTGCCTTCGAGAACCCTCAATTGATGATAAGATACATGTCTGTAACGACATTTAGGTCTTCTTGTCTACCTTACTACTAGCTTGCTTGTTCGGCTCTCCAACTTATTTTTACTACTCACTAGACTTTTCCAATCCCTCTCAATCCTCTTTGGCTAGGTGCCACAAGGTATGACGCCAACTTTGCCAATTCATGGAGTCTGTCCGTATGAGGAGCATTACCTGACCCCATCATTCATTGGAAAGTATTCCTCAGTCACCAAAGCTTTAAACTTATCTCAAGACGTGGCTATCGCAACCTTACTACCTCTGACTTGAGCTTGGGCATTCTATCATATCAATGCTTTACCTACTAGTGAGTAAGTAATATACCTTATCTTCTGTTTTTCAGCATAGTTGTTAATACCCATTATAGCTTTTATTTATCTTAATACAATGGGTCAGACTTATTGTTTTCCTTTTCCTGTCATACTCTTTTGACTATCATGTCAAGAATCCCTTGTATGTACAACCAACCTTGTTACCTTATCATTTCTACCATTTCCTACTTCAATTAATCAAGACCATCACATAGCCAAGTTCAGGCATATTCTTAGTATACCGGTGATGCTTATATATAGGGTTCCCCGCAGCGTTCCCACCACATCCACGATATACCAAGAACAATGCTTAAATTGATCATGTGACATCTGATTTCTCCATCAAGGCATAATGCTAGAACGCTCAAACTACCAATGCTTCATAATACATGTGAAGGGAGTATCATTACTCTGTTGCAACTCTTCAAAGGCCATGTACGTTCCAAACAAACAGTCAATTGCATAATTTCTGAAATGCTAAAAGAAGCAATGTTTCTTTGGGAATAAGGCTAGTGTCACAATATGAATACCCATGTAGACTCTAGTTAGATTAGAGCTCACATAAGAGCAAGCTTATAGATGTTTCCTTATTAACAAAGTCTTATAAGAACTGGAACTCAAGTGTCCTGAGGAATAGAATGGAATATTTGTACTAACTATGACCGTTACCTCATGACAAGATTTGCCAGGCTTCACATGCACTGCAAATTGCAATTACGTGTGCACCCGTAATGGTAATTTGCTTTGCATGGTCACCCTAGCTCATCCTATTCGAGTTAACATATCTTATCAAGTACAAAGTATTAAAGATATGGTTACTAACCAAAAGTTAATTAATCAAAGTTGTACGAAGTAGTCGATTGAGAAAGAATCACTCGATTAAGGAACAATCGAAGGAATCCGTGTACAATAATCCAAAATCCGATGAAGTAGTCATCTGATCTGAGTACGTTGCGTCTCTTGTCTATTGGTGTTGTATTAGCCAGCGCATCTGTCTTCCAAGATTCAACCCCACAAGTTGTGAACAAGGGAGCCTATAGCAAATATGACATTGACGGACGCACAGAATAAAGGTTGGCTTAACAACCTAAGTTATTAGAAGAATTCTTACAATAGCACTTATCAATCCAATCTAAATATAAGTTAAATACATAGCTAGAGGATACGCTTAACTAAGGCTTTCTCAAGGTATAAATAGATGATACAATGCTCACATCTTTCTCAAATAAGTATATCACAAATAGCTTGTAACCAAGGCTATGTAAGCATAACCAATGATGTATTTAGAATGTCTACATGTATATTATTGCACACATAATCCTATTATGCATACTACATGTGGGTACTTAGGTTATAGTCTAGGTCGAATAATCCACCTAATTCTCTATAACCAATGGCTCTGATACCAATCTGTCACACCCCCGCTTATAGCGGAAACACGAGGATGTAACGGACGGGATCGTCATAACACATTGTTAAAATAATAGAGATGCATTAAATGATGAAGGTCAACGTGTCATGACGTCACCGGACACAAACGGAGACTTGTGCCATGGTTAGTCAGTTCCACGACAAACATAGTCATACAAAACAAATAAGTATAAGTCCCACAACCCGGGAACAAGTAATCAAATGTGAATAACAAGTAAATGTCAAATGCAACTGTCGAAGACATCCAAAGTTTAAATGATGTAAGCCTAAGGTCATCGCTAAGGCAGCATCCCTAGCAATCCTCAATGATTGTTACCTGAAAAGATATGCTCAAAATGGTCAACATAATGTTGGTGAGTTCGCAGGTTTAAATAATAAACAAACTTGATGCTGTATAATAGTTTGGTGGGACCTGAGTGCATACAGTTATAAGCAAGTAATATCACATGAGCATCACAACTAAACCTACGACGTACACAAAGAATTTGTCGGAACATATTCACCCTAGGGCCCGTTCCTGGCCACTGTCAGTCCCAACTAGTATACCAACAAACAGGGGTGGGGGTGTCAGCCCAATAGTACTATCAATACCTGTCCGTCGGCTCCAACACCGGAGTTAAATAGTTGTGAATACAGAACCACAAAGACAACTCATGCATGTACTAGATAAATACTTACAAAACAGTAAACACAACAGTCCCAAAAGAATCGAATAAGTTCACAGCATAAAAATAGTTGAGCATACTTTTCCCCCTTAATGTTTGTAAATAATTGTAATAAAACGGGGCCGCGAAACTCACCTCGAAATGTGATGAAAAATAAGTGAATGATAGACTTCAAAGGATGAGAGCAACGAACAACTCAAACACCTATAATTAGTTATAATTTAGATCTTAAAACACGTTCAATGAGAGAGATACGTTCTGCCATCTCTGAATCGGTTCGGGTCGGGTTGACGCGTGACACGCACACAAAATATAGGTATAATCTAATTACCCGTTTAATAATAAAAATGTGTTTAAATTTTTGTACATAATTTATCCATACTCACTCGTTATTTTCCATGTTATATATATATATATACTCTTTAATTATTATTCGCCACATTATACGCATCCTATAATGCCACCACTATACCTTTGACATCACACACCTATATAAATTCATTTATGCACCCTAAGATGTTATATAAATTTAATGATAATAGTAATAATAACGCTTACAATAGTGATCATGTTAATCGTATAGTCATGATAATAATTCTAACACATAACACACACATCATGTTTATGTATACATAATAATATAATAACTTACATTTTTATAAAACACAAGAAAAGACACACACAATTACATAGCATCCTTGCTTCTTTTATCTGCACACACACACAAACACCTTCTAAACACACAACACACACACAACTCACGTATACAATACAATCATATATACACACATACATATATCCGACACACACACCCCACTCATCGCACACACATAACATATATACGTAGGCATGCATACACGGGTACCCACACATATCATACGCACACACACACACAACACACACACACACACACACACACATATATAGGTACATATACATTATATACATACAAAGCCATCGACATACACACGCAGCAGCAGCCAAAGGCTGCTGCGTGATGCCTCTCGACCCAACACACGAACACACAACATCACATACACGCCGTTTCGCACACATTAACGAATTGAACCCGAAACCGAACGTCGACTAAACAACCTAAACGGAACGCGACAAAATAAAGTTCACAACAATCGTTTACCTTCGGGTCGGCTAAACGGCGAGACGTTGACGACCGGTGGCGGCTAATGGTGGCAAGAGGTGGTGCAGCGGTTGGGCGTTCACGGTAGTGCACGGCGGTAGGGTTTCGGGAAGAGTTGCAGAATGGGTTCACGACTTTTATATGAGAATTTTACATTTTACATTTTGACCCCTTAGACTTTCTTTTTATTAGTTCCCTTAAGTTTATTAGAATTACAATTTGAACCCTCGACTTTAATTATAATAATAATAACAATATTAATAATAATAATATTATTAATAATAATAGTAATAATAATAATAAAAGATATGTTATTATTATTAATATTACATAATATTAGGGTTGACACGTAACAGAAATACGAAGAGATTCGATTCGGAAACAAATTAATTTCGTAAAAATAGTAATGCACGAGGAAAATTAACGAGTTTGAGTCAATTGACGGACCTGATAGTGACGGATGTCACAGGTTTGGATGGAGGTTTTTTCATCCAACCATTCAAAGATGTGTGCTTTTTACCTCTTAATACAGAGAAGCAACCCGTGTTGCCTTTACCATCTGGAACATTCTTTGTAGACTTACAGCTGGAGAAGCAATTCGTTTTGCCTTTACCATCTGTAGCAAGCCTTTGAGGAAATTTCTTAACCACATGACCTTCTTTTCCACACTCAAAACAAGCCTTGAAAGACTTTTTATTCTTTGTAGTCCCGTGTTGTGCAGGTGCTGAGAAGGATTGCTTTGAGCTTGTAGCAAATTCTTGCTTGTTTTGGCATTTGCTATGCTGAACAGGGAATGAGATTTTTAATGATTGACTGGGTTGCTTTGCAATTGGAGAAGAGATCCATATTGGTCTTGATTAAGCTTTTGTAAGCTTTTGTGACTTGACAATGTTAGGAGACATCTTGATCTGTGAGAAACCAACACGCACCTCTGTGATTGATTCATCATCTGAGCTTGTCCAGTCTCGTATACACAGATCTTTCTCCAACGGATCTTGATTGACACCTCCTATTGTGTCGGCTTCTCTTATAGGATTCTGATTGCTTGATGATTCGACAACCGTTCCTTCTTTAACAAACCTGACAGGAACAAACGAAGGAATATTACCTGTTTTGAATTTGTTGAAGAAGGTTGGAGAAGTAACTGATATTGGTGATGAAGCATCAGAAGTGGAATCATCATTAATCTTCTTATCAGACCCTTGCCTGAGGAATCCCAAACCTACAGGAGAATCCTGCACATCTCTAACCTCTTTAGATTAACACTGCTTAAACTTGCATTTAAATGATTAGTTTCTGCAGCTTCAATCAAATCTTTTGTTGAATGAGGTCTGGGGATTGGTGAATAACATAAAGTAGAATGAGGTGGAACTGAATTAAATACAGTTTCACCATCAGATTTATATCCAATCCCATGTTTTACCCGCATCCCTTGTTGTTTAGCAATAAGCTCATCCTTTTTCATGTGTGAAAGGGTCCATTTATCAAGCTTTGTTTGAAGCTGAGTTGTTTCAAATTGAGCTAAAACAGCCCTTTCTCTCAAAATATTAATTTCAACGTTTCGCTCCAAAATGGTTCTTCTTAAAGATCATTTTCAGCCAATGCTTCATTAAGTTTCCTTAAAAAAGCAATTTCATTTTTCTTTAATTCCTGATTGATTATTTTTAATTCCTTTTCATTTTCTAGTAACAATCTGTTGGCCTTATAAATCCCAAATAATCTGATTTTGCATGACGAAGAACACATATCCTGAACAGTCTCATAAGGAAGACCCATGATAGTTCGTTCTGCAGCTAAGCTCTTTTCACAGTTGCAAACCCTTGTGATTTCTTGTTGTTCCTCTTCTTTGACCTTCAGCGTCTCTTCAACCTCAAATTCTTTCTTTCTTTTATGAGCTTTTCCAAAATTATCATCATCGGTTCTCACAGACTCCGGTTTAGTGTCATTGTCGACTCTCAGAGCTTCATAGTTCTCTTCAACAGTTTCTCTGAATTCAAAATTTAAATCCGAATAAGTTCTCAATAACTTCAACTTTTCAATCATCTCTGTTTTGTAATCAAGTATGCTTGTTACAGAAGAGACAAGACCAGTATTAAGCGTGTTTGTTTGATGTGGGAACACGGCTTGTTGAAATTTATTTCTTTGGATATCCAGCTCGAGAGATTTTAGTCTGTTGATCATATCCATAAGTTTTGTGTCGACATAACCTCTTTCTTGCTTCAGCATTTTAACTTGATGATTCCATTCGGGTGGAAGAGACTCGAGAAGCTTTTGAATTTGTTCATGATTACTGAGATCAGGTACACGCTTCTTTAGATTATTTGCTACTTTTAAAAATCGATCAATTAAATCTGACAATTTTTCTTTCTTTGTACCTGCAAAAGAGTCTAACCGGCTTTGTGCCATTGTGAGATTATCTGATTTAAAGTCTTCTGAAGATGACATGATTGTAAAAATTTTGAACAATTAAACGCCCCAAAAATATTTTTCCCAAAAATTGTGAAATAACCCCAGGAAAAATATTATTTTTAAATGTCACCCAGCCCAATGAGAATTAACAATGTCCTAATATCCTTTTGATTTTGACGTCTTATTCTAGTGATGTCCCTGATAGAATGGCTTGTACACTTGATTCAAAACCCAAAAAAAAAAACTTTCTTTTGAATTCCGAGTCACGAGGCAAGTGGCCTCCATTTGTACTGTCATTTGTCGTCTTTGAATTAAATCATCAAAAAGTCAAACCATATCATCTCCTGTGATTCCACTTTCCACTTCAACCACAACTTTTAGAGAAGAACTCACGACTTCACCGTCTCCACCACCATCAAACCTCCGGTCTCCGCCGTGAACCACATTTCCGCTTCCGCTGTGGGCCGTCGTCTGATCCTCACGCTCCTTCGACTTCTGCGCAATCGGTGTCGGCGGCTCTCCGGTTAACGACGGAGGTAAACGAGTGCTCCGTTAGTAGATCGGAGACGTAGACAACGTCGCTTCATCTAGGTCGACGAACTCGTCTTCCTGGTTATCTCCGTTAACCGGAGAAGGAGAAGAAGGAAGGTTTCGCTATAGTAGCTCCGGCACCGTCGTTTTCCTCGAGGAAACCATCTATTTCGTCGTCTCACCGGAAATGGTGCCTCGCCGATCGTCCTTCCGTTTCGTTGCACAGATCTAGAGCAGAAAACAACTCCGGTTGTCACTATTGCAAGCGAAGGTATGTGTATGTAACACCCGGAAATTTATTATTTTGAAGCCGGCGAAGAAAGAAAAGAAATAAAGTTCAAAGTCGAGGGACCAAACTCGCCAACGAAGAAAAGTTGGGTAATGTGGTGATATGTGTAGGGAGAGGGCAGCCCACTCTCCCCACACTTTACATATTTTCAGGTTTGAGAGGAAGAGAAGAGAGAAAGAAGAGAAAAAGGGAGAAATGTGGTGTTTCGGGTGATTCGAGTGTCCAAATCCGTCGAGTAGCAAGCCAAATCGAAGCTCTTGTCTTTGTGCTCGATTGTGTGAGTTCTAGGACCCCACTTTTACTTGTTTTCAACTGATTTTGGGGCTGGAAGATGTTCAAAACCCGTTTTTACAAGTGTGTGTGTTTGACCCATTTGGGTGTGATGTGTATGATGCGTTTTGTGTATGTTTCCGGGCTTGTGGGTGTTTGTATGGTGTTAAGGTATGCATTCCTAAGGTCCAGGAGGGTTGATTTAGGCTTAGAATGGGTTTGGATGAGCTTGGAGGCCGAAAATGGCAGATTGGGTTCGGGATGAATTTCATTCTGCATCAGCTAGGGCTAGGCGACCGAATGAAGGCCATACGGCCGAATGAGGGCGATTGAAGGTCATTCGCACGATTGGGATTCAGTCGCACGACTGGGAGTCCAGTCGCATGAGGATTGCACGACTGAGGGTTCAGTCGCATAGATGCTTAATCGCATAAGTCCATTCGCATGAGGTTAGTCGCATAGGTGCCCATTCGCAGTAATCCCATTCGCACAAGGTCCATACGCACGATTGGATGTTCATTCGCATAGATGACCATTCGCGTGAGTCCAGTCGCATGATGTTCAGTCGCATGGAGGCCATGCGACTGAAGAGTGTCCATACGCCCGAATAGGGCTGTTGCACTCGAAGGAATGTGTAGTTTGACTTCTGGCCTTCGGGGTAAAGTGCAGATATAAGTTTGGACGTAAGGTAACCCGTGAGAACATGTAGGGCATGATGATGATGATGTTGCATGATTATGCATATTATGTATGTATGATGTTGCCCTTTATGATGATGATGAATGTGTATAATATGTTCCTTAATATGATGTATGACTATCTTTCCTATGGCTTTACGTATTATGATGAATGAAATGAAGTATTATGTAACATAAAGTGGAAGGAGATGACACGTCTTGCATGCATCGGATACCGGGTCCTTCTTTGTGATTGACCATTAATGTGGACCTCTACCGCTTACCCTTAGTACTGTGGCATACGTTTAGCTGTTCATTTATTGACTTCGGCCCAGTGGCTATGACTGATCAGTTATCATTAGTACTGTGGCATACGTTTAGCTGTTCATTTATTGACTTCGGCCCAGTAGCTAAGACTGATCGGTTACCCCTAGTACCGTGGCATACGTTTAGCTGTTCATTTATTGACTTCGGCCCGGTAGCTGAGACTAATTGGGGTGTAGCACATGGTATTGGTATGGATGATGTCCGATGCGCATGTAAGTTAAAAGGAACATATGAACGAATGATTGAACTAATGAATGAAGAAGATAATAATGATATTATCTATGCGTACGTATGATGTATGATCACGTTAAAGTAACGAATGGTTTTATATGAAAGTAAAGTGTGTTTTATAAGAAAACTAGAACTCACTCAGCGACGCAAACTTTTATTACATTTTCCAGTTGGCAGGTAAATGATTGCTGAGGATGGCACGGCGAGGCTACTCGGCTCTTTTGGGATGGCATCCATTTATGAAGCTTTTGTGTTATAATGCAAACATGTATTTTGTAATCAGATAATGGTGTATTATTTGGCAAAAGTATTTATAATGAAATGTGATGTCATTTTTGAACGTTTCCGCTGCAATGTTTTCTTAATGAAATTGTAATTATACGTTTTATGTGCGACGAATGACCAACTGTAAGCGTCCCGGGAACGGGGCCTTACAAGTTGGTATCAGAGCCAAAGTTTAAGTGAAATGGGTAAATTTTCAAAATAAACCTTAACTTAAACTGAGAATGGGACGAATGGGGAATGGGATGCCAAACTGAGTAGCTGCGTGCCATCAGGTATTTTCTTAAAGTTAACCGGTTTTATGTGCGCATGGTATATGTTATGTGTTGTATGTAGATTTGAATACTGATGTAGTCAGGACAGGTAATACTTGGGTATGAAGAGTACAGTAAGTGGCTAATCACAACTGGCCACTGTAATTAGGGACTTACTATACTTGACATAAACTGAGTTGTTTCCTTGAATGACCGTGTTGGTGTTTGAATCTTTCAGTGTGATAGAGAATGGCTGATGGTAGATCTTCTAGAGCTTCTAGGGGTGGAGGCCGTGATGGCCCTGTTGCTGAACCACGCCCTAAAAGAGGAAGGCCTAGAGCCGAGAAAGAGGTTCCTGCAGAACCTGAGACTCCTCATCCAGAAGCTGGGGATGAGAGTGCGAATTTGAGGGCCTCGGTAAAGGAGGCTGTTGTGGAGGAAGTACATCAGGTCATGCAGACAATCTTACCGTCTGTGGTGACCGAAGTCATCAAAGCTGTGAAGGAGGGGGAACGAAAGGAGAGAAACCGGGCCTCGGGGGAGCAACCGGAGCCTGAAACGATTTTCTCCGATAATGAGGAGGAAGAGGAAGAGGAGCCTGTGCGGGAGGTGGCACGAGGCTGTAACTACGGGGTGTTTATGAGATGCAAGCCCCCTACTTTTGACGGTAATGGCAATGCTGCCGCTGCTCACCGATGGGTGAGAGAAATGGAGGATGTTCTCGACATCAGCGAGTGCCGAGAAGATCAGAAAGTAAAGTTTGCCACCCACTCCTTCGTGGACTCGGCACTATGCTAGTGGGACAACATTGTCCAGGCGGAGGGTAATCGGGCAATCGGGAGAATGAGGTGGCCCGAACTGAAGAAGATGGTAATTGAGGAGTTCTGTCCTCACAGGGAAATGGATAAGATTGAGAGGGAGTTCCTGCAGCTGGAGGCGGGATCCATGACACACCAGCAATACACTACCAAGTTCAACGAGATGGCACGGTTGGTGCCGGATCAGGTGACGCCTCTTTCTCGGAAGATCAAGAGGTACATTCAGGGTTTACCAGTGGATGTCCGCCGGCATATGATCGCCGCCCGGCCAAGTACGTTTAGGTTGGCGGTTGATTTGGCCGGAAGACTTTATGATGAGAGGGGAGCGGTGGTGGTTGAAGCGAATAGGAAGGGTGGTGGTGATCAAAGCTGGAACGGGAAGAGGTTTGGTCGGGGTGAGGCCTCGACAGGTAACAAAAAGGCACGGGTGGATGACCGCCGTGTGGCCACACCGGGAGCAGGGTCGAGGAGATGTGGTAAGTGTGGAAAGAAGCATGCGGGGGAATGCAGGCTGGGTTTGAATGTGTGCTTCAAGTGTGGGAAGACGGGGAATATGGCGAAGGATTGCCTGTCGGGCAAATGTTTTAACTGTGGGGAAATTGGTCATATGAGCAGGGATTGTAAGAAGCCGAGGGCTGAGAGTTCAGGGGCGAAGAGGACGGGAGGTGATGGACCGAGGGCAAGCGCCAGGGCATTCACCATGACACAGGAGGAGGCTAGGACGGACCCTGACGTTGTGTCCGGTACGTTTCTGGTGAACCAAACTTTAGCTTCTGTGTTATTTGATTCCGCTGCTAGTAGGAGTTTTATTTCTGCTGCTTTCTGTGCTAAACTTCCTGTTAGTAGTAGACGTGTTGATGCGCCCTTTGATGTAGAAACTGCCATAGGTAAGTCTACCAGGATTTCTGAGATGATAGAGAATTGTGATGTGGAACTCGAGGGTCATAAGTTTCCGGTTAGACCGTTCGTGATGGCCTTAGGTGGTTTTGATTTCGTTCTTGGGATGGATTGGTTAGTGGACTTCGAGGCGAACATTGTGTGTCGCAAGAAGATGATTCGGTTGTCGGCGCCTGACGGTAGTTCAGTGACGGTGTATGGTGATCGGGTTACTACGATTCCGAAAGTGATCTCGATGGCGGTGGCGGGAAAGTGTATGAGGCGTGGATGTAGCGCCTACCTGGCCTATGTAAAGTATGTGGATACGCCAACACCACAACTAGCTGATGTACCGGTTGTGTGTGACTTTCCAGATGTGTTCCCATAAGACTTATCAGGAGTGCCACCTGACAGAGAGATTGAGTTACAGATTGATCTGATACCGGGTGCCCAACCTATCGCCAAGGCACCGTATCGGTTGGCTCCGACCGAGATGAAAGAGTTGATGGAGCAGTTACAAGAGTTGCTTGATAAGGGGTTCATTAGACCGAGTATCTCTCCTTGGGGTGCTCCAGTCCTGTTTGTGATGAAGAAGGACGGTAGTATGAGGATGTGCATCGACTACCGCGAGCTAAACAAGTTGACAGTGAAGAACCGATACCCCTTACCGAGGATAGATGATTTGTTCGATCAGCTCCAGGGTGCCAGTTGGTTTTCAAGGATAGATCTTCGATCTGGTTACCATCAGTTGAAGGTGAAGGAGCAAGATATTCCTAAAACAGCTTTCCGTACGCGCTATGGTCACTACGAGTTTCTTGTCATGTCTTTTGGCTTGACCAATGCGCCAGCTGCTTTTATGGATTTGATGAACCGTGTGTGTCGGCCTATGTTGGATAAATCAGTGATTGTGTTTATTGATGATATCCTGATTTACTCGAGGAGCGAAGCAGAGCATGCCGGTCACATTCGGGAAGTTCTTGAGACGTTAAGAAGGGAGAAGTTGTATGCTAAATTCTCCAAGTGCGCGTTCTGGTTGCGCGAAGTTCAGTTCTTGGGTCACGTGGTGAATCCCGATGGGATTATGGTGGACCCGGCAAAAGTGGAGGCGGTTATGCAATGGAAGTCGCCAAAGACGCCATCCGAGATTCACAGTTTCTTGGGTTTGGCGGGCTACTACAGAAGATTTATCCAAGACTTCTCTAAGATTGCTTCTCCACTGACTAAGCTGACCCGAAAAGATGTGAAGTTCGTATGGGGTCAAGCTCAAGAAAAGGCGTTTGAAGAATTGAAGGCAAGATTGACTCAAGCTCCTGTTCTATCGTTACCCGATGGAAGTGAAGATCTGGTAGTTTATTCCGATGCTTCTTACTCAGGGTTGGGATGTGTGTTACTGCAGAGAGGAAAGGTTATAGCCTATGCATCCCGACAGTTGAAGGTTCATGAGGTCAATTATCCTACTCATGACTTGGAGCTAGCAGCTGTGGTCTTTGCATTAAAGATTTGGAGGCACTATCTGTACGGGACGAAGTGCACCATATTCACTGACCACAAGAGTCTGAAGTACTTCTTTGAGCAGAAGGATTTGAACATGAGGCAGAGACGGTGGTTGGAACTTATAAAGTATTATGATTGTGAGATCCACTACCATCCGGGCAAGGCCAACGTGGTGGCTGATGCCCTTAGTCGGAAGGAGAGGCCCGAGCCGATTCGGGTGAAAGCATATCAATTGATCATGACCTCTGACGTAATGAAGCAGGTTAAATATTTTCAAGATGAGGCACTGAAGGAAGATCATCTTAACTCTGAAAGAATGAGAGGTCTGGTTGGAGAATTGGGTGAAAACACGTTCGGTGTTAGAACCCGATTCGATCGTGTGTGGATTCCTCGTTTTGGGGATTTACGGGGGAAGATAATGGATGAAGCTCACAAGACTCGGTACTCCATTCATCCTGGTGCCACGAAGATGTACCATGATATGAAGAAAGATTATTGGTGGCCGGGTATGAAGCGCGATGTGGTGGAGTATGTGAGTAAGTGCCTTACTTGCTTACAGGTGAAGGCCGAGCATCAAAAGCCGTATGGGAAGATACAACCTTTGGATATACCGGAATGGAAGTGGGAGCACATCACCATGGATTTCATTACAAAGCTGCCGCGTACCCCGAAAGGGTATGATGCCATATGGGTGATAGTTGATCGTTTGACGAAGAGTGCTCACTTCCTACCGATTCGCGAGACATATTCATCTGAGAGGTTGGCTGATCTGTTCATCAAAGAGATTGTGACTCGTCATGGTGTGCCGGTGTCTATTGTGTCGGATCGCGACACTCGGTTTACATCTAAATTTTGGAAGAAGTTCCACGATGCTTTGGGGACGAGGTTACATATTAGCACGGCTAATCATCCCCAGACTGATGGTCAGTCAGAAAGGACCATTCAGACGCTGGAAGACATGCTTCGGGCATGTGTGATTGATTTTGGTGGAAGTTGGGATGACCACCTACCGTTAGCCGAATTCTCATACAACAACAGTTATCATACCAGCATTGGCATGCCCCCATATGAGATGCTATACGGTAGGAGATGCAGAACGCCCGTTTGTTGGGGTGATATTGGTCAGAAGGAATTGGGAAGCGTCGAGGTAATCGAGGCTACGACCGAGAAGCTTGAGAAGATTAAAGCCTTCATGAAGGCAGCCAAAGACAGACAGAAGTCGTATGCTGATAAACGACGCAGGCCGATTGAGTTCCAGGTGGGTGACCGGGTTATGTTGAAGGTCTCACCTTGGAAAGGTATCATTCGCTTCCGAAAGCGGGGCAAGTTGAGTCCAAGGTATATAGGCCCTTTCCGAATCATTGCTCGAGTAGGAGAGGTGGCCTATAGATTGGAGTTGCCAGATGAGTTATGTGGAATTCACCCGACATTCCATGTATCTCATCAAAGGAAGTGCTTAGCAGATGAAGATATGATTGTCCCATTGGAAGATATCGAAGTAGATGAACGGCTCAATTATGTGGAGCAACCAGTGGCAATCATCGACCGAATGGAGAAAAGGCTAAGGAATAAAGTGGTTCCTCTTGTGCGTGTACAGTGGAAGCACAGGAAGGGATCCGAGTCAACGTGGGAGACTGAGGAAGAAATGAGACAGCATTATCCACGTTTGTTCGAGGAATAACAGGTTTCGGGGACGAAACCTATTTAAGGGGGGTGGACTTGTAACACCCGGAAATTTATTATTTTGAAGCCGGCGAAGAAAGAAAAGAAATAAAGTTCAAAGTCGAGGGAACAAACTCGCCAACGAAGAAAAGTTGGGTAATGTGGTGATATGTGTAGGGAGAGGGCAGCCCACTCTCCCCACACTTCACATATTTTCAAGTTTGAGAGGAAGAGAAGAGAGAAAGAAGAGAAAAAGGGAGAAAAGTGGTGTTTCGGGTGATTCGAGTGTCCAAATCCGTCGAGTAGCAAGCCAAATCGAAGCTCTTGTCTTTGTGCTCGATTGTGTGAGTTCTAGGACCCCACTTTTACTTGTTTTCAACTGATTTTGGGGCTGGAAGATGTTCAAAACCCGTTTTTACAAGTGTGTGTGTTTGACCCATTTGGGTGTGATGTGTATGATGCGTTTTGTGTATGTTTCCGGGCTTGTGGGTGTTTGTATGGTGTTAAGGTATGCATTCCTAAGGTCCAGGAGGGTTGATTTAGGCTTAGAATGGGTTTGGATGAGCTTGGAGGCCGAAAATGGCAGATTGGGTTCGGGATGAACTTCATTCTGCATCAGCTAGGGCTAGGCGACCGAATGAAGGCCATACGGCCGAATGAGGGCGATTGAAGGTCATTCGCACGATTGGGATTCAGTCGCACGACTGGGAGTCCAGTCGCATGAGGATTGCACGACTGAGGGTTCAGTCGCATAGATGCTTAGTCGCATAAGTCCATTCGCATGAGGTTAGTCGCATAGGTGCCCATTCGCAGTAATCCCATTCGCACAAGGTCCATACGCACGATTGGATGTTCATGCATCGGATACCGGGTCCTTCTTTGTGATTGACCATTAATGTGGAACTCTACCGCTTACCCTTAGTACTGTGGCATACGTTTAGCTGTTCATTTATTGACTTCGGCCCAGTGGCTATGACTGATCAGTTATCATTAGTACTGTGGCATACGTTTAGCTGTTCATTTATTGACTCCGGCCCAGTAGCTAAGACTGATCGGTTACCCCTAGTACCGTGGCATACGTTTAGCTGTTCATTTATTGACTTCGGCCCGGTAGCTGAGACTAATTGGGGTGTAGCACATGGTATTGGTATGGATGATGTCCGATGCGCAAGTAAGTTAAAAGGTGTTGATGCATGTATGTCCCTAGATCATGAGCTGTAATGTAATAAATCTTGTCGGTCTGATTATGATGTAATTGTATCAATTAATGAAATGATATAAATTGTTTGTTACTTGTGATGTTTAATATTTCATTAATGAGTCGTGATTGAATTGATTGGGTTTATGAATGTTTGAATGAGTGCACATTATGTTATATTAATTAAAACATTCAAACTTAACTTAATGAAGTTCTCATGCGAATGGCCCATGCGAATGGACCACACGCATGAATAACTTCATATGATTGACTCAATCGCACGATTGAAACAGGAGACTGAATCAGTCGTATGATTGACACATAAGATTGACTCAATCGCACGACTGAACACTCAGTCGTGCGGATGAATCAACCGCATGGTTCAATCGCACGACTGAACCATACTTATGGCCCAGTCGCACGATTGAACAATACTAACCTATAAATAGACCCAATTCGTGGGAAAACGAAAGCATTCATCCCATTACGATTCCAGACGTACCCTAGCCGTCCAGAAGCCTCCCAAATCGTTCTCCATAACCGAGGCGTAATCAGCTGAGTATAACTGATTTCGGGTTTGTACTCCTGATCTGACATCCCCAATAACATTGTCAAGGGGATGATAGACGTTTAGTCTTGATCCTGGAGTAGTAGGAACAGCTACCTCCGAACCAAGATTATGAACATTTTGTTCTGCGTCTGAGGTAGTTGGAGTTTGAGGTTCTGAAGTCGATGGAGCATCACTCGTAGATGCTTGTGGACTTGCTGGAACTGGAACCTGTTCCTCCTGACTGTTCTGGTCATCTGCTTCAGCTTCATCTTCAGAGGAGGAGTCACTGTCGTCGACTACTCCCCCTGACTGAGTAGATGATTCTCCCTGTGTGCTAGATGGTGTATTCAGAATATCATACATCATCCTAGTAGCTAGCTCATCATCCGAGGGAGAGAGAGGTATGTTGAAGGATTTGAAGAATCCATCATAATCGAAGAAGTAGGCAGGTCCTTTGCCTGTAGGAGGCGTGGTATATCTCTGAACGTCGACATTACACCGCACTTCTACAAGACCCGTTGAGTTATTGTAAACTCGCTTATTCGGTATGTTGTATCCTAGAAAGATTCCTTCATCTGCCTTCTCGCTGAATTTTCCTTCTTGCGTCTTCTTCAGAAGTGTACACGGCGCGCCAAAGGGTTCAAGATACTCCAAATTCGGTTTGCGTCTTTGTAGTAGCTCATAACATGTCTTACCGTGGCGTTTAACTATTAGGACTCGATTCAGTGTATAACATGCATTTGCTACTGCCTCATTCCAGAATTGGATAGGCAGTTTCGAGTCAGCCAGCATAGTCCGTGCAGTCTCTATCAAGCTCCTATTTTTCCTCTCAGCAACACCATTCATCTGAGGCGTGTATGCTGAAGTGAATTGATGAACAATTCCCTTTTCCTTGCAGTATGCCTCCATCCATTGATTCTTGAATTCGGTCCCGTTGTCTGAGCGTACTTGTCTAACCTTTAGCTTGTAGAGAGATTCCAGAGTGGTGACTAATTCCTTGAATGACTCAAATGTTTCTGATTTGGATTTCAAAAACATTACCCAAGTGAACCTTGAGTAGTCATCAGTGACCACAAAACAGTACAGATCGCCTGCAATGCTCCTTGTACTGACTGGACCAAACAGATCCATGTGAAGAAGTTCAAGAGGAAGTTCTATTGATTGAACTTTCTTTTCCTTATGAGACTTCTTTGTCTGTTTGCCTTTCTTGCAAGCTACACAAAAGTCAGGAAGTTGGAAGTTCTTGACATTTACTCCTTTCACTAAGTCCTTCTGAATCAAGTGATTCATCTTCCTTTGACTAATGTGTCCCATTCTCCTATGCCAGGAGATTGAGTCCTTCTCAGTAGCTTTAGATAGAAAGCACTGCACCTCATGATCCGTTGGAGCAGCTGTTGACAGATCCAAGACATATAGGTCCTTATATCTTGAAGCAGTCATCAGAACTTGGTCCTCTGGAATCATATAGTCTTTCTTCAGCATGTAACACTTCTTGTTGTCGAAGATGACTTTAAATCCTTTATCGCAGATTTGGGAAACAGAAAGCAAGTTATTCTGAAGTTGTTGAACATAGTTCACCTTATCAAACTTAACTTTCTGATTTCCCACTTCTCCCTGTGCTGTGATGTATCCTCCCTTGTTTCCTGCAAAGGAAACATGCCCTCCTTTTATGTGTTTGACATTTGATAAAAGGGCTCTATTTCCTGTCATGTGCCTGGATGCTCCGCTATCTATAATCCACGTGTTAGTCTCAGCGCTATACCGAACACCCTGCACATATCAAGTAAATGTATTAGTTTAGGTTAGGAACCCAAGCCTTTACTGTCTTGGGTTTCCCAGAGGCATCACACATCATAAACTCTACCCATTGACCTTTAGAAGGTGAGGGTAACTCAGATTCCTTCTTGTCATCAGTATCAGACACACAGGATGACTTCTCTTTCCATAAGCCAGATTTGTGCAATGCCTGTTTATGATAAACAGTCGTCTGGCTTACAGGTTGGACTTTAGGTTCACTAGATCTTCTAGGTGGAGTTAGAGAACTCCTCTTAGAAGACCTAGGTCTAGAGTCCTGAAGATCAATCTTCTTCCTAGGTGTCTGATAGAAAGGACAATAGGAAGCAATATGTCCACATTCTCCACAGTTGTAGCACAATCTGCTATCAACTTTATGAGTAGACTTTCTTTGTGGAGAAATGCGTGACACTTTAGTAACATCAATCACTCTAGGTTTTGACTCTTGCATGTTTGATGTTTTCTCTGGTTTAACAAATTTAACTATCTTAACCTGTTTAACTTGTTCCACCCTTTTGTTAACTGGTTTTTGACTTGTAGCATGTGAAAAATTAACGACTGAAGTCTTTTTGGGTTCTGATTTGACTCTGTTTGACCCTGACTTTAAGTTAACTTTTTCAAATTCATTTTCCAGATTAACACAAGGCAACTTACCCTTTGCCTTTGAAGTGGCCTCCTTTTGTTTCTGTCCAGATTCAGTAGATGAACATGATGTGTCTGGATCAGTAACAAGAGGAGTGGTCACCACATGATCCTTGATTGGGTTGTTGTTTACTGGTTTAGACTTGGTGTTCATCAAGGTCTCAGGTGGTGGTGGAACCACTTTGTACCCTAATCCCTCCCCATTATTCCTTTCTCTCACTAAGTGTTGAACTATGTGTGAAGAACTAGTCCAACTATGCAGTTTCTGTTTTAAGGAATTAACTTCTACTTCTAGAACTGCCTTTTGTTTCTTAGTGTCCTCTAGGGAGTTTAGATAGTACCTAATGTCATTTGCTTGATTAAAGGCAACTACTTCGGTTTCCCTAAGTTGTTTAGTCAATAGGTCTATCTTTTCTTTATAACTATGCTCATTTTGTTTTAGAACTCTATTGGCCTCAGTGCATAGTTGTAAATCCTTTACTAAGTTATCATTGTGATCTAATAACCTAGCAAATTTTTCATCAATGCTATTCCTAAACATATCACAGTTAGAACAAGCATGATTATTAAACATTTGGTCAGTTGTACTTACCTGTGTTGTTTCAGAAGAGTTAGCCATCAACGCAGCATCAGATGTCTCTGGTTCTGGTGATTCTGACTTTTCTGTTTCTGACGTGGAAGTCTCCTCCTTTGTTTTGTAACTGACCTCAGCTGCAGTTGTTTCTTCACTGTGTGACATCGCTATTTCAACTGCTAAATCACCTTCACTCGCAGAATCATCATCAATATCTTCAACACTGGCAATGTTAGATTCTGGGGAGACAAATCTAAAGCTCCAGTCCTGTCCTTCATCATCATGAGCAGTCAAGGCTTTTGGGTCCTTGTTTGATGAAGTAGAACTAGAGGCTTGCTTGTCTTGGCGAGTAAAGGATGAGAACGGGTTCCCATTACCCGTCTTCTTTGGCTTGACACATTCCCTCTTAAAGTGCCCTTTCTCTCCACAGTTGAAGCAGGTCACTTTGCTCTTGTCAAAACCAAATGTGGTATCCTTAGTAGCTATCAAATTTTGTCCTGTCTTCTTAACAAACTTCTTCGCCCTTCGGACAGCGCTAGCTAAGGCCCACATTATATCCATTCTTTCAAGCTCCATTTCATCTACCTGCTCGTAGTCTTCATCTGCCAGATGACAGTTTCCAATCTTCCCAGCCACAAGTCCATCATATGAATGAACTACTGCGGCTAGAAGATCCATATGCTCTCGTGCTACTTCTACGGTCACATTTCCGAGGTTCTCGGTCTTCAATTTGGTAGCATTTGCTTCTGATCCAATATAGTGGGTACAAGACGACCCTGACGTGTCTGATCCAGAAGGAGAAGCATGTGAAGGACCTGACGAGCTAGACACAAATGCTGTCTGGAGAGGTGCTCCAGATGTCTTAGCTTGAGGCGTGGCATTGTATAAAGCTGGGTTTTGTGTATACGAAGACTTCTGTGCTCTATACTTCATCCTTAGTGCTTCTTCACGCAGCTTGAGAATGAAGTCATTTATATCCAGCTTTACAAGCATTCCATTCTGTCTAAGATTAGACACGAATGAAGCCCACTTATCAGGCAATCCATCTGCGAAGTTGCTTACTTTCTCTTCCATAGTCGTTTCCACTCCATGTGTATGCAACTCGCTCATTAAGTGGTAGAATCTGTCTATGACTTCATCTAAACTCTCGTTACCAATCGATGAGAAGTTATCGAATTCCTTCTTTAACTCCTTTGCCTTGATTGCCTTTAATGATGCATTCCCATCATATCTTTTCTCTAGCTCATCCCACAGTTTCTTGGACTGCTTGTTCTCTGAGTAATGGTGGAATATGTCTTTGGGGATCGACTGAGTTATCAACGCATAAACCCTTTTCTCTGCATTATACTTTACTTTCTGTGCGTCAGTCATCCCACTTAACGTTAATTTTACTCCATCTGCTCCCACCGGTGTACTATACCCAACCTCGATAGCTTCCCACAGATTAGGATCTACTCCATTGAGGTAGATCTCAAAACGTTGTTTCCAGTGGGGAAACTCATCTAAAGTCAAAAGCTTTGGTGGTTTATTGTGATTACCCACCTCACTCTCAAGCAACAGCAGGTTCTGAATTCTTGAGTCCTTCCCAGCAGTAAAGGCTGACATCTGATCTTCCATGGTTAATAAACTTAGAATCTAATCAAATCAACTTTAACTGATGCGACTGAAGGATGCGAATGGTCTTATCGTGCGTATGAACTCTGCAATTGGTTCAACCGTGCGACTGAACAAGGCGAATGGTTCAGTCGTGCGAATGAATCTGGTGCGTATGAGCTATGCGAACGAACGGTTCAGTCGGCCGAATGAGGGTGCGACTAGGTCCTGTCGTGCGAATGAGCACTGCGAATGAGTCCAGTCGTGCGAATGGGTCACTCGTGCGACTGAAGCTGTTGTTTTGCGAAAATTTCTAGGTTTGACGGGTTTCAGCCGTAAAAATTCGAAATTTTGCAAGTCCAAATCGTCTAAGTCCGTAGAAACTGAACTTCAATGAGCAGGGAACGTCCAAGATCACTTTTGATGCTAAAGATTGCGTTTTTCGTGCAAAAACACAAACTTTTATGCAATCTTGATTGAATCAACACGAAATCAAGAGCCAAAGCTCTGATACCACTTGTTAGGACCTGGTATTTGAACGAAATACCGAGTGATTGCATGTTAAACCAACTCAAATAGTGCGGAATCCTATTTGATTGGCGATCCAATCAGTGAGAACACACGATGAATCAATCAAGAATTGAAATCAACGTCAGAAATCGATTAGGAACCGATCTGATGTGTTCTATGAACTTGGAGAACGATTTGGGAGGCTTCTGGACGGCTAGGGTACGTTTGGAATCGTAATGGGATGAATGCTTTCGTTTTCCCACGAATTGGGTCTATTTATAGGTTAGTATTGTTCAATCGTGCGACTGGGCCATAAGTATGGTTCAGTCGTGCGATTGAACCATGCGGTTGATTCATCCGCACGACTGAGTGTTCAGTCGTGCGATTGAGTCAATCTTATGTGTCAATCATACGACTGATTCAGTCTCCTGTTTCAATTCTCGATTGATTCATCGTGTGTTCTCACTGATTGGATCGCCAATCAAATAGGATTCCGCACTATTTGAGTTGGTTTAACACGCAATCACTCGGTATTTCGTTCAAATACCAGGTCCTAACAAAAGGAACAAATGAACGAATGATTGAACGAATGAATGAAGAAGATAATAATGATATTATCTATGCGTACATATGATGTATGATCACGTTAAAGTAACGAATGGTTTTATATGAAAGTAAAGTGTGTTTTATAAGAAAACTAGAACTCACTCAGCAACACTGACTTTTATTACATTTTCCAGTTGGCAGGTAAATGATTGCTGAGGATGGCACGGCGAGGCTACTCGGCTCTTTTGGGATGGCATCCATTTATGAAGCTTTTGTGTTATAATGCAAACATGTATTTTGTAATCAGATAATGGTGTATTATTTGGCAAAAGTATTTATAATGAAATGTGATGTCATTTTTGAACGTTTCCACTGCAATGTTTTCTTAATGAAATTGTAATTATACGTTTTATGTGCGACGAATGACCAACTGTAAGCGTCCCGGGAACGGGGACTTACAGTGTATAACAGAATAAGCATTTTACTCATTTTAGCCGAACTTGGGCAGTTTCGTCGGCCGCATGTAGTTTCGCCGGAGTTGACTTAGTTGGAGCGAGTTGTGGAGGAGCTGAGGAGGAGCGAGTCAGAGAAGTCGGAGAGGATTGATGTTGTTGAGAAAGAGAAGTCACTAATTTCTGATGGTTTGTTATATGGTTATGGCAGCAACGAAGAAAGCAGCAGAAGAGGGTTAATTTTTTATTTTTTTTAATTCGCTGAAATAGCTTTAATTTCGCTGAAATATTTTTAATTTTGCAGGTTGATAGTTTCGCCGGAGAAGGTAGTTTCGCCAGATAAGTTTCGCCGGAAATTGTAGTTTCGTCGGAGTTTCGCCGGACAAAACTGTAATTTCGCCGGAAACTTTGAACTTTCGTTCAAGATCAGATCTAGTTTCGCCCCATGAAGATTTGAAGCTCTTAAGAACACCAAGAACACACACACTAGTGTGTGTGAGAGAAATTTCAGATCTGAAATATTTCTTTGAGTTTTCTTGTATAACAAATGATGTAGCTCCAATATATGTTGTAGATAGTGATAGATCTGATGTTGTTGTTGTTGAATTTGTAGAAATTTGAACTCAAATCTACTTTCTCTCTCTACAAACCCACTTTCTCTCTCTACAAATATGATGAACAGCTTCAATAATCTTCAAAAATCAGCAACAAATTCTTCAAATGTTCAATGCATTTGATCCAAAATGGCTCTGATACCAAATTGTAAATCCAGAATAATCAAACTTGAATCAAATCATGAAGAGTTAGATCAAAATAATGATAATCACAATAAATCCCCTTTGTTCTTCAATTAGATTGCAAAATATATGTTTACAAAATAATCCCTTAATCTCTTGGTCATCCAACTATTAACCAACACTAATGACAATTAACCTATTTATAGTCTAGACTAATATTCACTAATTGCACTTAACCCCCTAGACTTAGGCTAATTAATACAAAATTACATATTAAGCATAAAAATAACTAAAATCAAGATAAAATATATTTTGTTCACACAAAATATATTTATTACAATAAAACTCCTAGTCATCTAAATCTTCAACGTCTCGTCTCGGTTCCTCGTCTCGAACGAGTCGGGTTTGACTTTTGTTGACTTTGACCGTGACGTTGACCTTTGTTGATTTTCACTGTGTTGATAATATAGACTATCTTTTACAGCTCCAACAAAGTGGCTTCGGAAGAAATTGTTCTTTCGAAGCCGGTTAACCTTTGATGTAACATCTTGTATTTTCTTGCTTAATTAAAAGTTTGCATCGTTAATCTTGTAAGGACTATTGTTGCCTAATATGGAACATGTGGGTACTTATGCTTATTACTTTATTTGGTCTTTTAATCATTTATTTTGTAAGATTATAATGATAATTATTATATAATAAATAATAATAATATTAATAATCATAATAATACTAATAATAAACAATAATAATAATAATAATAATAATAATAATAATAATAATAATAATAATAATAATAATAATAATAATAATAATAATAATAATAATAATAATAATAATAATAATGTTTTTACAAATAATAATAATTTGGAAAATTTAATAAACTTAAAGTTTATTTAAGTCTAGGGGGTTGTTATGTTATTTTGAAACTTTAAATAAAAAGTTTAGATCATGAAATGATACAAAACAAACTACAGGGACCATTTCTGTAAATTTATAGAACTCAAACCCCCTCTCATTTCTCTCTCCGTTTTTCCGGCTACAATCCCGGCCACCCCTCCAGCAAGCTCCGGCGAGCCCCGAAACCCTCAAATGCTATCGACTCATGATCTAAAACCGTCCCCAAACCGTTCTAGAACACAATTCGAACTTAAACGCATCGTTTAATCAAAGTTAAAGCATCAGTTACCACCTTAACAATCACATAACCGAAACCCCTTGAAGTTCATAGCCGTTTGAGCATTAAACTACAATAATAATTCAATTAATCACACATAAACAATAGATTAACTATCTCTAAACCATTACCAGTTTCAATTTCCCCTGAAACAAACACCAACATCGAATTCGACTACCCCTTTTCACCGCGACCTGCAACTTACTAGAACACCATCGTTTGAACATTGAAACTCGAAATTGTTAAGGGGCTTTTGGTCTAGTACATCAATCGAAGCTTCACACAAGATTAATTGAATTATCATCAACAATTACCCATCGTTCGCTCACCATTCGGTCGCGACTTGTTCTTCGCAGTGTGCATCTTCAATAGTTCATTAAACGGGTAATTGTTTAGATATACACACTCGTTTAATCATGGGGAACAAAAGCCCCATGGTTAACAATGTCCATGGAATCGATTAATGCTTCAATTTGGGATCGATTGAACCTAGGGTTCATGTGATTTGGGTGTGATTCGTATTAGATGTTTTTAAGTTTTGGAAACCAAGTTAAACCGCGGCCACAGCCTTTGGTTTACTGGTAATGGTATTGTAGAATGGACTTGAGGTCCCGGGTTCGAACACGGGGACCCTAAATCCATTATTTTGTTTTTCTTTTTCATAATTCTAAATATATAAAAACTTCTAAAAATTATTAAAAATAATTTTTTAGACTTTGTGTAT
This sequence comes from Flaveria ramosissima, assembly GCA_025215565.1. Lineage (NCBI taxonomy): Eukaryota > Viridiplantae > Streptophyta > Magnoliopsida > Asterales > Asteraceae > Flaveria > Flaveria ramosissima. The sequence continues at coordinate 26,795,457 of CM046043.1, read as the reverse complement.
TTTTAAAGTCACGTTAGTAATTTCTATAAATTTATTTACTGAAAAACTTAAACCCTTTTATTTTTAACATGTTTCAGGAAATGCGCAAGTATGATAGCCATCTTTAAAGCTTATTCACACCTAGGAATGGAGCTAGTTAAATAAATGGATGAACTTGAATTATTTCTTTTTATGCATTGTTGATGTCCTTATTTGAGACTTATATTTGTAATGTTACATTTGAACTTATGATTATTATATTTGAGATTATTAATGGCGTTATGTGGCTGTGAACGATCTTAACCCTCACATCTCGACGTTTCTGCCGTCAAGGTTGGGGTGTAACATTTGAAAAAACCTACTATGAACCAGGGGACAAAAGTATGATCCCTCTGACACACCGCTGCAACCTCTGATATACTGCATGGTGCTTTCCCACACCCATGTAGTTAACCATACTTTATTTCATTGTTCATCCCTTATAAGTTAATACAGTTACCAACTTTAGTTGGTGACAAAAGGTAAGTCATAGACATGTCATGACTTCCAAATCCTAGATAGTATTTTACCTTATATACCTTACTTCTAGCAATGTAGTATTTGTTTAGTCGTAAGTTTCCTGCTGGTATCAAAGTATAACCGGCTGTATATAGTAGTATATATATTTTCTCATTGTAACTCGTTTAGTATGCTTGTAAGAGTCTTGTAATAGTTTGAGTAAGAAGTAATATATACAAGTATCTTGAAAACCTTTCTCTTGTGTTTGTTTACTTAATATATTATTATCAACTCTTAAGCTATTCGGCATCATCAAATCGAGTGTGACTTAATGAGTTCAAGAGATTACAATTGTGTTAAGTGACCAAACTCGATCCAGCAATTGGTATCAGAGATTCTTAGGCTCTTGATTGTGAGATCTTAGCATCCAAATCAACCTTTGCATCACTCATACACTCACCTCACTCATAATGGCCCTCAACCAAAAATCTGAATGTGAAATGGGGACAATGACCAAAGCACCAATCATCAGCCCTGATAACTTCAGATCATGGAGCATGCGTATTGAAGGCTTCAACAGATACCAAGACAAAAAAATGTGGAAGTCTATCACCAATGGCCCTTACAAGCCAAAGGTTGTAGCACTGGCTGGAAATGTGGTATGATAGGAAAGGCAGTTGATGAATATTCTGATGAGGACTACAAATGCCTGGATATTGATAGCAAAGCTATAATTGTTCTGATGACTGCCAGACCCAACTCCATCATGGTGGGTTTTGAGCATTGTAAGTCAGCCAAAGAACTCTTTGATGCTTTGACTCAGATGTAAACCAGCTCCAATGACACCAAGGAAGATTCCCTGAAGCAACAATTTGAAAACTTCACTTATATTGTTGGAGAGGCCCTTAGCCAAAAATACTTCAGGTACATGGATCTTATTTCATCACTTCAGTCTGTGGGAGTAACTCTTGAGCTGAAAGATCTCTCAAGAAAGTTTATGAGTGCACTTCCAAATGAGTGAACTTTCTATTGTGTCTCTATCAAGAGGATAGAGAACTTGAACTCTCTCACTATGACTGAACTATATGGCATCCTTGATGGATACAGTGTAGAGATGGAAAACAAGACAGGCCACCAGATGAGCAAACCCTCAAGCCTTCCTGCTAGCAACGCTTTAATGGTTGCTGAAGGCTCAAGACCCCCTCAACCTCAGAAGTACCTGATTTACTCCCAGCAGCCATCTTGTTCTTCTGGGCCATACATCACCTTTCCTGAGACTCCAATGTCTTAACAGGCTCAGTCAAGTCCCTTCCAGGATAGTTGTGCCTTTGTCTCAGGGAATGGGTATTCTAGTGAATTTCAGTTTTGCTTTGATGATCTAGAATGGTTTAGCCTGAATGATGTAGAATACACAGACATTGTCCAACAAATGGCTCTGCTAACTTACCGAGCAAAGAAGTTCTTAAAGAGAACTAGAAGGCAATTTTCCCAAAACCCAACCAACAACAAGTTTGTGTTTGACAAGACCAAGGCCAAGTGTTACCACTGTAACCATCTACGCCACTTTGCCAAGGAATGCAAGGCTCCCAAATCCAATTCGGAAACCACTCAAGCCTCCACACATCCCACCACACCCAAAGCCATTGGAAAGTCAGCTGAACAACAAACAACTGCTTTTGCTCAAGAGATTGACTAGAGCTTCATGGTGTAGGATGTGACTCTTGCTCAAGCATTGATGGCTGGAACTCATGACAACAAGGTATTTGAACACCTCTGTACTCCAGCTTGCATTTCTAAAGTTAAAATGTATCAGGACTATAACATCGAAATTAAATCTGATATTGAGTCTTTGAATATCCTTAAGAGTTATTTTAAACGGTTGAATCTGACTATAAAATGAAAATTGAAGAGTTAGAGAAAACTGTATCCCCTTTAAACAGGAACATACCAACTATAGTACTCAAATCAAATATTTAATCTCCAAATTAACTAAGGCTCAAGCCCAGCTAGTAATAACTGAGGCTCAAGCTAGGAAGCATGCTATTTCTGAGAAAAAGTTCCAAGCTATTCTTGCATCATCCTCACACTCAGAAATTTGTTATAAAAAAAGGTGGGTTGGGAACCAATGAAATAGCTCCACCACATTCTTATGAGTCTATCAGACAACCAAGATGTGGGACTGAAAACCAAGAGATTCCAATTGTTGACCCACCACCCCATGAGTTGAAGAATGATGCAACTATGGAGACCATCACAGGGAAGGACCAGGTAACACAACCCATTCCCATCAATGATGATCAACCCCTAACCACCAAAGCCAGAAGAAACAGAGTCAAGGCAGCCAGAAAAACTACCAAGAAAGTGGTTGAGTCCAAACTGAAGATAGACCCAAAGCAAAAGGATGCATTCATTTCCCCAGATTTCAGGTGGTTGGAAACTCTGATCTAGAAAAGGAGTGTAGTACCAGCACTCCTGTCCTGCTAAAGGATTAGAAGTTAAAGGGAAAGACTATTGACAAAGACAAGAAATGCAAGAAACAACAGTCTTCACATCCCATGAAGATTAACATTGCTGGCATAATGTGTGGTCTACAAAACCATATGGGTAAAGATTGTTACTACAATCTTGCAAGCACACATTATGCAAATAATGTTAAGAAAGAAGGAGTCAAAGAAGGTTTCACATTTGGACCTTTTCACATGGTTCAAGTAATGAGGAAAGAAAAGCTTGTTTTAGAAGCAAAGTTGCTTTTGGAAGAAACTCATTCTTCCGAAGGGAAACTAGCTTCGGAAGTCAAACCAAAGAAATATCAAAAAAAACAATAGAGTTCCTTTGAAACCTTCCGAGAAGAAGACTGCTTCTAAGGAAAAGGTGGTGAAAGCTTCTTTCGAGAAGAAAGAAGCCTCGAAAGCATGCCATGCTACTCAAGCTTTAACAAGTTCATCTACAATGATCAGCCAAGGGATGGAATGGAAGATTAGAGAAGATGTTGTAGCCCAAACCTCTTCTTCATAGACATCCATTGAACCCTCATGCATACACTTTGGTTCAATTAGGTCATCATCATTAGAAGAGCCTAAGACCAACAAGGTTAAGGTTTTCAATAATAACTAACTTTTCACCTTATGTGCGGGGACTTTCACATGACAAGAATGACAATGTGTGGATTGTAGATTGTGGATGCTCCAGGCACATGACTGGGAACATATCTCTTCTTCAACAATTTCAACATTTTGATGGAGTTCATGTTCAATTTGGAGGTGAGGCTGGAGGATATATTTCTTGCAGAGGAAATATATCCAATGGGAAGTTAAAGGTCGACAAAGTAAACTTTGTCAAACAGCTTGAACACAATCTTTTAAGTGTTCCTCAATTCTATGACCAAAAGAACCAAATGCTTTTCACAGAACATGAGTGCATTATCCTCAAACCCGGGATGACAATTTCTAAGGAATTAGTGCTTCTTAGATCTCCCAAGTAAAGGGATATGCACAAGCTGGATATGAACAATGCTTCCCCATTAGGTGAAGTATCATGCTTTCTTTCCAAAGTTAATGGTGATGAATCAACTCTGGGTATAAACAAATGTGTCATGTTAATTTCAAAACCATGAATAAATTGGTCAAAAATAACTTGGTACATGGTGTGCCTAAAAACAAATTTTTCTGCAAAGATAACTGTGTTGCATGTCTGAAAGGAAAGTAACATAGAGCATCTCATAAATCTAAAGAAGTTAACTCTATCCCTACTTCAATACACTTATTGCACATGGATATATTTGGTCCCACAAGTATAATAAGCATTGGAACGAAATCATACTGCCTTGTGATTGTTGATGATTTTACTAGATTCACATGGGTATTCTTTTTAAGAACTAAAGATAAAACAACTAAAACTTTAAAATCTTTTATTCTTAAGATAGAAAATCAAATTGATCATAAGGTTAAGATAGTTAGGAGTGATCAAGTTACTGAGTTTAAGAATCAAGTTCTTAACTCATTTTACAACTCAAAAGGGATTGCCAGACAATATAGTGCTCCCAAAACTCCTAAACAAAATGATGTTGCCGAGAGGAGAAATAGGACACTTATTGAGGCTGCTCGAACTAGGTTAGCTGATTCAAAGATGCCTCTAACATTCTGGACAGAGGCATTCAGCACTGCATGCTACGTGCAGAACAGGGTTCTTGTAGTTAAGCCACATGGAAAACCCCTTATGAGTTATGGAACAAGAGGCCACCGTTCATTGGCTTTCTTAGGTCCTTTGGCAGCAGGTGTACCATACTTAACACAAAGGACAAATTGGAAAAATTTGCTGAAAAGTCGTATGATGTCATCTTTGTTCGATATTCCTCTAATTCTATTGCCTTTAGTGTCTACAACATTAAAATTCAACAATTTGAAGAATCTTCCAACATTGTTGTAAATGAGCACACTCCTTGTGTTAGCTGGAATGGACCTGATTATATTTTTTATATGTATTTGTTTCCAAACTATTCTAAACCTTCTTGTGAAAATGTTTCAACTGGAACAGGTACTCAAAGTGATTCTGATGATAACCAACTGTTTGAGTTACCCAGACCTCTTCTAAGTTCTCCAAGAGTTGCTGAAAATCGATCTCCCACAATTGGCAGATCTGATTGAATATCTATCTCAAGAACCAGTGGAGCTTCAATAAGTTGTCATCAAAGTGAGCCTCAAAAATCATCTGGTGACAATGTACAACACCAACTGACGATAGTAGCATTTTAAAGGAATAGGAAACTGTTAATGCTGCTTCACAGCCAAATGATATTGATGTTGTCTCTCCTTCATTTAATCAGTCCTCATTAAATAAATGTGAGACAATAGTTGGGCCAATTGTTCAAAACCCTGAGCAAAACTTTTCCAATTTAGATCTATCCATGAAACTTGATGTGATCCCTAGGCTAAAGATTAACAACACTCACCCAACTGAGAACATCATTGGAGATGTCTTTGAAAGTATGAGAACATGATGACAAACCCATAATGGGAATGTCTGCTTGTACTCATGCTTCCTATCTTAGATGGAGCCAAAAAAGATGGAAGAATCCTTGAAAGATAATAGTTGGGTGGAATCAATGCAAGAGGAATTGCTTCAACTCAAGAGACAAAAGGTTTGGAACCTCTGTCCACTACCATACGGTTAGGTATCCATTGGCACTAAGTGGGTATTCAGGAACAAGAGAGATGATAGAGGCTTGATCATCAAGAATAAGGCAAGGCTGGTAGTTCAAGGATACACATAAGAGGAGGAGTTGATTACAATGATGTCTTTGCACATGTTGCAAGACTTGAGGTAGTGAGGATCTTTCTTGCTTATGCAATATCCAAGAACTTTACAGTCTACCAGCTTGATAGCAAGTGTGCTTTTCTATACGAGGATATAGATAGGGAAGTCTATGTGTGTTAGCCTCTTGGATTTGAAGACCCATAACACCCCAACTATGTGTGCAAGTTTGATAAAGCTATCTATGGGCTACACCAGGCACCTACGCTGTTGTATGAGACTTTGTCTCAGTTTCTCCTAAAGAATGGTTACACAAGAGGAACCATAGACAAGACTTTATTTATAAGAAAGTTTGGGAAAGATATTTTGCTCGTACAAGTCTATGTTGATAACATCATATTTGGTTCCTCAAATGACCAAATGTGAAAAGACTTTGAGAGCATTATGAAGAAGAAGTTTGAGATGAGTTCCATAGAAAAAATGAAAATTGAAGAGTTAGAGAAAACTGTATCCCCTTTAAACATGAACATACCAACTATAGTACTCAAATCAAAGATTTAATCTCCAAATTAACTAAGGCTCAAGCCCAGCTAGTAATAACTGAGGCTCAAGCTAGGAAGCATGCTATTTCTGAGCAAAAGTTCCAAGCTATTCTTGCATCATCCTCACACTCAGAAATTTGTTATAAAAAAAGGTGGGTTGGGAACCTATGAAATAGCTCCACCATATTCTTATGAGTCTATCAGACAACCAAGATGTGGGACTGAAAACCAAGAGATTCCAATTGTTGACCCACTACCCCATGAGTTGAAGAATGATGCAACTATGGAGACCATCACAGGGAAGGACCATGTAACACAACCCATTCCCATCAATGATGATCAACCCCTAACCACCAAAGCCAGAAGAAACAGAGCTAAGGCAGCCAGAAAAACTACCAAGAAAGTGGTTGAGTCCAAACTAAAGATAGACCCAAAGCAAAAGGATGCATTCATTTCAGCCAGATTTCAGGTGGTTGGAAACTCTGATCTAGAAAAGGTGTGTAGTACCAGCACTCCTATCCTGCTGAAGGATTAGAAGTTAAAGGGAAAGAATATTGACAAAGACAAGAAATGCAAGAAACAACAGTCTTCACATCCCATGAAGATTAACATTGCTTGCATAATGTGTGGTTTACAAAACCATATGGGTAAAGATTGTTACTACAATCCTGCAAGCACAAATTATGCAAATAATGTTAAGAAAGAAGGAGTCAAAGAAGGTTTCACATTTGGACCTTTTCACATGGTTCAAGTAATGAGGAAAGGAAAGCTTGTTTCAGAAGCAAAGTAGCTTTCGGAAGAAACTCATTCTTCCGAAGGGAAACTAGCTTCGGAAGTCAAACCAAAGAAATATCAAAAGAACAATAGAGTTCCTTTGAAACCTTCCGAGAAGAAGACTGATTCTAAGGAAAAGGTGGTGAAAGCTTCTTTCGAGAAGAAAGAAGCCTCGAAAGCATGCCATGCTACTCAAGCTTTAACAAGCTCATCTACACTGATCAGCCAAGGGATGGAATGGAAGATTAGAGAAGACGTTGTAGCCCAAACCTCTTCTTCATAGACATCCATTGAACCCTCATGCATACACTTTGGTTCAATTAGGTCATCATCATTAGAAGAGCCTAAGACCAACAAGGTTAGGGTTTCCAATAATAACTAACTTTTCACCTTATGTGCGGGGACTTTCACATGACAAGAATGACAATGTGTGGATTGTAGATTGTGGATGCTCCAGGCACATGACTGGGAACAGATCTCTTCTTCAACAATTTCAACATTTTGATGGAGTTCATGTTCAATTTGGAGGTGAGGCTGGAGGATATATTTCTTGCAGAGGAAATATATCCAATGGGAAGTTAAAAGTCGACAAAGTAAACTTTGTCAAACAGCTTGAACACAATCTTTTAAGTGTTCCTCAATTCTATGACCAAAAGAACCAAATGCTTTTCACAGAACATTAGTGCATTATCCTCAAACCCGGAATGACAATTTCTAAGGAATTAGTGCTTCTTAGATCTCCCAAGTAAAGGGATATGCACAAGCTGGATATGAACAATGCTTCCCCATTAGATGAAGTATCATGCTTTCTTTCCAAAGTTAGTGGTGATGAATCAACTCTGCGGTATAAACAAATGTGTCATGTTAATTTCAAAACCATGAATAAATTGGTCAAAAATAACTTGGTACAGGGTGTGCCTAAAAACGAATTTTTTTGCAAAGATAACTGTGTTGCATGTCTGAAAGGAAAGTAACATAGAGCATCTCATAAATCCAAAGAAGTTAACTCTATCCCTACTTCAATACACTTATTGCACATGGATATATTTGGTCCCACAAGTATAATGAGCATTGGAACGAAATCATACTGCCTTGTGATTGTTGATGATTTTACTAGATTCACATGGGTATTCTTTTTAAGAACTAAAGATAAAACAACTAAAACTTTAAAATCTTTTATTCTTAAGATAGAAAATCAAATTGATCATAAGGTTAAGATAGTTAGGAGTGATCAAGTTACTGAGCTTAAGAATCAAGTTCTTAACTCATTTTACAACTCAAAAGGGATTGCCAGATAATATAGTGCTCCCAAAACTCCTCAACAAAACAATGTTGCTGAGAGGAGAAATAGGACACTTATTGAGGCCGCTCGAACTAGGTTAGCTGATTCAAAGCTGTCTCTAACATTCTAGACAGAGGCATTCAGCACTGCATGCTACGTGCAGAACAGGGTTCTTGTAGTTAAGCCACATGGAAAAACCCCTTATGAGTTATGGAACAAGAGGCGACCGTTCATTCGCTTTCTTAGGTCCTTTGGCAGCAGGTGTACCATACTTAACACAAGGGACAAATTGGAAAAATTTGCTGAAAAGTCGTATAATGTCATCTTTGTTCGATATTCCTCTAACTCTATTGTATTTAGAGTCTACAACATTAGAATTCAACAATTTGAAGAATCTTCAAACATTGTTGTAAATGAGCACACTCCTTGTGTTAGCTGGAATGGACCTGAGTATATTTTTTATATAGATTTGTTTCCAAGCTATTCTAAACCTTCTTGTGAGAATGTTTCAGCTGGAACAGGTACTCAAAGTGATTTTGATGATAACCAACTGTTTGAGTTACCCAGACCTCTTCTAAGTTCTCCAAGAGTTGCTGAAAATCAATCTCCCATAATTGGCAGATCTGATAGCATATCTATCTCAAGAACCAGTGGAGCTTCAATAAGTTGTCATCAAAGTGAGCCTCAAAAATCATCTGGTGACAATGTACAACACCAAGCTGATGATAGTAGCATTTTAAAGGAATAGGAAACTATTATTGCTGCTTCACAGCCAAATGATATTGATGTTGTCTCTCCTTCATTTATTCAGTCCTCATTAAATAAATGTGAGACAATAGCTGGGCCAATTGTTCAAAACCCTAAGCAAAACTTTTCCAATTTAGATCTATCCATGAAACTAGATGTGATCCCTAGGCTCAAGATTAACAACACTCACCCAACTGAGAACATCATTGGAGATGTCTTTGAAAGTATGAGAACATGAGGACAAACCCATAATGGGAATGTCTGCTTGTACTCATGCTTTCTATCTCAGATGGAGCCAAAAAAGATGGAAGAATCCTTGAAAGATAATAGTTGGGTGGAATCAATGCAAGAGGAATTGCTTCAATTCAAGAGACAAAAGGTTTGGAACCTCTGTCCACTACCATCCGGTCAGGTATCCATTGACACTAAGTGGGTATTCAGGAACAAGAGCGATGATAGAGGCTTGATCATCAAGAATAAGGCAAGGTTGGTAGTTCAAGGATACATATAGGAGAAGGAGTTGATTACAATGATGTCATTGCACCTGTTGCAAGACTTGAGGCAGTGAGGATCTTTCTTGCTTATGCAATATCCAAGAACTTTACAGTCTACCAACTTGATAGCAAGTGTGCTTTTCTATACGAGGATATAGATAGGGAAGTCTATGTGTGTTAGCCTCTTGGATTTGAAGACCCATAACACCCTAACTATGTGTGAAAGTTTGATAAAGCTATCTATGGGCTACACCAGGCACCTACGCTGTTGTATGAGACTTTGTCTCAGTTTCTCCTAAAGAATGGTTACACAAGAGGTACCATAGACAAGACTTTATTTATAAGAAAGTCTGGGAAAGATATTTTGCTCGTACAAGTCTATGTTGATAACATCATATTTGGTTCCTCAAATGACCAAATATGAAAAGACTTTGAGAGCATTATGAAGAAGAAGTTTGAGATGAGTTCCATAGAAAAAAATGGACTTTTTCCTTGGAATTCAGGTAAACAGATGAAAGAAGGTTTCTTTATCAATCAATCTAAGTATGTCAAATACATTTTAGAAATATTTGATATGAAAGATTTTAAACCAACAAAGATTCTTATGCCCAGATATCACAATCTTTGTCCAGACTCTAAGGGGGAGGATACAGATCAACATCAGTATATGACAATTATTAGATATCATGTTTGCAACTTGCATCTGTACAAGATATCAGGCTGCTCTAATGTTGTCTCACCTAGTTGATACCAAGAGAATCCTTAGATACCTCAAAGGAGCACCTAAACTGGGTCTTTGGCATCCAAGGAACAAAATCTTCAATCTCTATGGCTAGACTGATAGTGACTATGATGGCTGCAACATCAATAACAAATCAACATCAGGAGGATGCCAATTTCTTGGTGGAAGGATCATCTCATGGCAATGCAAGAAGCAATCATGTTCTCAACATCAACTGCTGAGCTGAATACATTGTTGCTGCTAGTTGCTGTGCTCAGCTGCTATGGATTCAAAATCAGATGCTAGACTATGGATTCAACTTCATGAAGACACTTATCCACAATTACAACAAGAGTTCCATTTCTATTACAGAATATCCAGTCAAGCACTCCAAGACAAATCACATCAATATCAGGTATTATTTCATTAAAGATATTCATGAGAAAAACTTGATTAAACTAGTCAAAGTTGAATCAAATGAAAAATATGCTGATTTGTTCACCAAAGTATTTGATGAACAAAGATTTAAGTGTCTTATTACAACTATTGGGATGATCAACATTGATTAGTTTATCTCCTTTGAAAACCTTTTCAAAATATGTCTTGTCTTTGTCAATACAATCTAAGCCCTGTTACAAAAAGTTTTTCTTCAAAAATTTGTTAAGTACGAGTTCTTCCGAAGAGAAATTAACCCTCGGAATATGTCTTATGTATCTTGCGAAGGAAAATTCCTCCAAATTAGTTTCATCTTCCGAAGAGTTTTTAGCCTCGGAAAAGTATTTGATGTTATACCAAATCTACTTCCAAAGCTTGAAAACTTCTTCACTCGGAAGACCTTCTTACTCTTGGAAGTAAATTTCTCTTAGGATAAATTTATCTTCGGAAGTAAGTTTGGCATCGGAAGAAGATTACTCTCGGAAGAGCTTTTACTCTCGGAAGAAAGCTTTACTGTGTAACGAAAATCTTTTGGGTCCCACTCCGTAAAAGGTTAATATTTTATTAATGATGTCAGAATATTTTAAATGGCATTAAGCTTACCGCCCTTGTCACATCATACCCAAACCATCACTTCACCTTATCCATCCTCCATTTCACCCATTAAAATACTTCCAACCTACTTCTTTAATGTGTTTACCAATTTCGCAGCCCTAAGTTTCCTTCGTCTTTAGTTTTACTCCCAATTCAACTTCATTTCTCTATAACTTTCTCAACAATGGCACTAAACCCTCAGCACAACCAAGTTGCACTCATTGACTTCTCCAAGGATGCTGACTTCTCTAAAATCATCCAGTTCCTAAACCAGTTGTAAGGATTCCTGAAGTCTGATGCAACCCAAAACATCCTGTGTGTCTGCATCAACTGCTGAGGCTGAATACATTGCTGCTGCAAGCTGCAGTGCTCAAATGCTTTGGATTCAAAATCAGATGCTGGATTATGGATTTAACTTCAAAGAGACTCCTATCCACATAGACAACAATAGTGCTATCTCTATCACTGAGAACCCTGTGCAGCACTCAAGGACCAAACACATCAACATCAGGTATCATTTAATAAGAGATAACTATGAAAAGGGATTAATTAAACTAGTCAAAGTTCATACAGATGAACAATATGCTGATCTGTTCACAAAGGCTTTTGATGAACAGAGATTTAAGTATCTGATATCAGCTATTGGGATGATTAACTTTGAGTAGAATTTTTCTTAAAACTAATGCTAATTATTTCTTCTTAAAATATGTGTGTCCTAAGTTGTCTAGTTCATCACTTTCATAAGCTCATGTTTTCTTTGGATGTAAAATTCTTTTTGAAGACTTTCCTTAGATTCTTGAAAATTTTTGATACTTCGGAAGATAAAATTTTATCTTCGGAAGAAAAACATGTCTTCAAAATAAAAAACTGTCTAAGAGATTTTACCTTCGGAAGAAGAAAAATTCATCTTCCGAAGCTTAAAATTTTATCTCAGACACTTATTTATTTTTAAGGACCTTTTCCTTCCGAAGCAAAATTAACCTTCGGAAGCTTTGTTTATTCTTATACAAAGCATCCAAGGGTTTATTTCTCTTCCGAAGCATAAATCTTCAAGACTCTCAGGAAAATCTTCCGAAGCCATTTTAGCTTCGGAAGCTTTTTCAACCAAAACTTCCGAAGACAAATACCTTTCGGAAGCTTTTCGAATTCCAAGAAAACTACTTTTTGAGCAAAAGTAAACTACCTTTTCAGAGGTGGGACCGACTTTCGGATTTCAAAGTTTATCCTCTTTCATTAACTTTGGTTCAAATCGCTTTTCACATAAATACCCAACGGTTCCCCCTCTTTCCCACTATCTTCCTCAATTCTACTATTCCTCTAACCTAATTCTCTAAACCGCCTTTGCTTTCTACCTTTCTTCACCCTTAAGCTTCTGAAATGGCCAACCTTAACCGCAGAAACAACCCAGATTTCTCCATGCAACTTCACAGGCAACATAATCAAGTTGCTCTGTTAAGCTCTAAGAAAGATGCAAGTTTCTCAGAGATTTGCCAATTCTTGACTTTGTCAAACTATTTCACCTCCCTGACCATTGATCCTACTCTATATGAGGATCACTTGCTTGAATTCTAGAAGACCTGCCAAGAGGTCATCATGGATGGGGAAAAGGCACTGTCTGCCACAGTGCAAGGGAGGACAATCTTCATCACTCTGGCCATCATTAACCAACATTTGCAGCTGGATGATGAAGAAGGTGAGGTGTCCTTCCCAAAAGAAGCTGTTAATCATTCTTTTGAGCAGATGGGCTATGAGGGATATTTCTCTGTAAAGACCTTCAGGAAAGGGAAGGTCTCATCCCAATGGAAATTCCTGCTCCATGTGGTTATCCACAGCTTATCAAACAAGCATGGTGGATGGGACCAGATTCCTGAGGATCTCTCTTTTTTAGTTCATGGAATGGTTCAGGGGGTCAAGTTCAGGTATTCACAATTTGTTTATACTAATTTACTTGCCAACTTAGACTCCTTAGAGTATTACATGTTTCCTAGATATGTTCAACACATTCTTAACTGTGAACTGGGCTCACAGTTGAGGGAAACAAGTAATATTCTTAAATTGGGACAGATGAAGCCCGGCATCTTTAAAATAATGAAGAAGCCAACTGTAGGCTTCTCAGGGGTAGAAACAGCCCTAGTCCCAAAAATGTTAGAGCTCATTGCTCAAGGTGACAATCTAGCAACACAAGCTAGTGTTGAACCCACACCTCTTTTATCCTTACCCCTAAATAGACCGGAAATCACCCTCACCTACCAAAGAAAATCCAAACGAACCCCTGCTCAGGCTATTGAGTCTGTGCAGGCCCCCAAATACTCAACCTTACAGGAAGAAGTGGACACTAGAGCTCTCACTTCTCCTGAGGAGCAAACCACTCCCATTACTTCACCTATCAGGGTTGAGGTTCCTCAAGCTCACCCTGATGAGCTCACTAGCCCAACAGCCTTAAGCCTTCACTCTGAGTCTCAACACTCAAGTGAACAACCTTCAGGGGACAGCTACCATCCCCAGCCTTTGGATCTCAACCAACCAATTCCCAACCTATCCTTTTATACTGATGAAGACTTAGGATTTAGTGAGTACCATGAGTCTCTCTTCTCCTCCCCTACTCAAAGAGAGATGAGTACCTCTGACTCTCCTCAGTCTATCCCACATCAGTCACCTATTACTGAGGTGGACACTTCTGAACCTGTTCAGGATGTCCATATGGAAGAGGCTCTCACTTTTGAAAGTGATTACATCATTAAGACCTCAACCATGGCAACTCAGCCCACTGGCATCTCAACTGAGGCTGCCAGTGAGCAGAGGAAAACCAGCAGCCAAGAACCTCAAGCTGGTGGTGAGAGAGAGGACTTTGGTCCAATCATCTCATCCCCCAATGATTCTTCTGATGAAGATGAGGGGAATTTGAGACCAAAGGTGCAAAAATTGTCAAAAACATGCACCTATTTAGTCTCTAAGTTTAGTCACTTGGAATCTCAGGTGACTACCTTACAAAACAGGGTCAATGATCAGCAACTCCAGATTTCATATCTGAAGGAAAAACTAGCTGGGAGACCTTTAAAGAGAGCTCAACCAGGAACACAAGAACCTGTGGAAGTGATTGACTTATCCTCCAGCTCACCTATGCAAGTGGGTGATGCTACCAAAAAGGGGGAGAAAGTTATTACAACCACAGAACCTGGGAGTTCTTCAGAGAGAATGGACATAGAGGACTCACCATCCTCACTTGCTGTTGTGCATTCTCAGCAACTTCCTCAAGTTCACATTAATGTGGACTCTATAGACTCACTCATCAGGAGTCTCTTTGAGGAAGGTATACCAAGGGCTGTCTCATCTCCACCACAAGGAACTAGCAACTACATCATAAAGTAGAGGTATGATGATGACAGGAGAGCCCTTATACTTCACAGAGTTCAAGGCCAACAAGAAGTTTTTCAATTCCAAAGCCTGAGCTTCTATGAAAGACTGGATTTAGTCAACTTGCCACTTGTCAATCCAAGCAATTCAAGACAAGCTGACAGGCTGGCTCAAAGAATCCAAGACAGGATCCTTGCAGAGTTCACTCTAAGAAGGAGACTTAGGCAATCAGGCAATGTCATCGGTAAACTGGATGTTGAGGTGGACCCTAAGATTAGTTTCATAGGGGAAACCTTGACTGAAGGCCCAGTGGCAGAACCTGAGACACCTGTCTCATCATCAACAACTGCTACAGAGGTCCAAACTCCATCTGAGACACCTGCTGGTGAAGGTGTTTCTCATCCTCTCTCTGGCCAGAGCATGGAGCTACTCCAAGCAATGAAGGCTAAGCCTCAATCCACCCTGAGTCACAAAGGTCTGTTGGTGACAAAGGGAAAAGGATAATGACTCCTGAGGAAATTGAGGAGGAAGAGAGAGAGAGAGGAAAAGGAGACTAAGGGGAGAAAGTTCTACTGGGTCATCTAGTTTCATGCAAGCTGCAATCAGGGCTGCTCCCAGACCAAATACTCAAGATGATGAGTTAAGGGCAGTCAGGATTACCTACTTACAGACCAGGAACTATGACATTGATGAAATCATCTCCCTCCCCTTAGAAGAGTTAAATGAACTGGCTGACATGGAAGTGTCAAGAGAGTTGAAGGAGAAAGAGGATGCAAGGTTACTTCTCCAACTCAAAGAGGAGAAGAGACAAAAAAGACTTTACAAGCATGCTCCCACTCTCTCACCAGTTCAAGAAAGTCCTGCACAGGAAGATGTGGCACCACAAGAACCTCAGGTAGATAAAGAAGAAGATAGGATCAAGATGATCAACTACCTGAGTGCCACAGGCTTCTATCAGGCAGATGCACTTCTTCCCCTGTCCTATGACTTTATTGAGTTCGAGTACCTAAAGCAACTTGAGCTTGAGCTAGTCAAAGAAAGAAAAACAACCAAAAGGAAGCTAAGGGAAGAAGCTGCAAAGTCAAGAGCCATCATTCAAAAGAATGCAAAGAAGTCTGCTGACAGACAAAGAATGGTGAGCTTCTTGAAGCTATATGGATTCTCCGGAAGGAGACTTGGGCCCATGTCTCTATCCACTATGGATGAGCATATTAGGGTGATCAAGCAGAAGATTAAAAGTGGAGAACTCATTGACTTGCACTCTCTTCCAAGTCAAGTCCCACCTGAAGTGGAGGTCAAGTTTGAACAACCAGAGACACCTCAACCAGCACCTCCAGCTGAGCCTCAGCAAGCTTCATCTTCTGATCCTAGGCAGGGTCAAACTCCCTCTCCTTCTGATCCTGTGAGGGAGGAACACCCAACTGAGAAAGACACTGATGATCAACATGGTGCTGCAGACCAGTCTTCTCAGTTAAAGACATCCAAGAGGAAGAAGAGGATGGCTTCTAAATCAAAGACTAAGAAGAAGAAGCCAAAGTCATCTACCTCTGCACCTCAGGCTGAATCAGATCAACCTGAGGAAGTGCATGATGAGGCAGCCCAATCAACTCCTATTCAAGTGGCTCCTCTAACTACTGAGACACCCATCTTGTCCTGGACTTACTCTACCAATCCAGAAAGATGGAATGTTATCAGAGATCAAGGTGTTGAGAATGTCTACTCATGGCAAGACATAATCAACTTACCTCTGCATGATCTCTTTGAGATGAGAAGATACTATGAGAGTCTTGATGATCCTGACCATCTAATGAAGAAAGGAATGGTCCTGATTGTACTGAAGACTACCAACATTTGAAGATCTTCTAAGTGTTTTGGTAGCATCAGCCTAGGGGGAGTTTGTAAGGATTCCTGAAGTCTGATGCAACCCAAAACATCATAAGTGTCTCAGCAACATGCACTAAGTACTGAAGTGAAGAATGCTTCGGAAGTTTTACACAATGCATTAGAAAATACTCTAAGTGTAAAATCTTCCGAAGCCAAGAACAATATCTTCCGAAGCCAAACATGAAGTCTTCCGAAGCTTCAGAGACAAAGTCTTCCAAAGCTTCAACCTATGAAGACAGATTTCTTCCGAAGACTTTTAGTACACATGCTTTATCTGATGTACTATTCCATAAAGCACCTTTTCCGCTGCATCTCTATAAAGTCACCAACTTACATGAGTTGGTGAAAAGGGCCTTGCTTTTGGTAACTGTACATTGAGGTCTTGAGTCTGTAACTTTCCACTTTATGTACTTTATCCTTTTTGTAATGTATAAGGATGTGAGCTATGGCATGTCATAGTCACAAGGTCAAAAGGCAGATATGCATTTTGATCCTACAATTGATTTTGTTAGTGTCTAGTCAATTGTATCCAGCTGGCTTTCAAAGTATAGCCGGCTGTAGGTTGTAGTATAAGTATTTCAAGTTCTTGTATCTTTCTTTATGCTTTGTAACACTTGTAAAAGAACTTGAGAAAGCAATATACTGCCTCCTTGAAACCCATACTCTCTTGTTCTGTCTCTTGCTTTACTTGTTCTTTGTATCACTTTGGTTAACCCCGTTCACTGTTTGATTAAAGTTTAGTTAATCTCCTCATTGTGTTGTTGTGTTGTAATTGTGTTAAAGCCCTTAAACGATCCTGCACCAGTCCACTTATTATACTGCCCTAACCATTAACACTACCATTTACTCAAACCACATGGTAAAGTTCTAGGGAAATGATAAGATTGATACCCTAAACGGAGTAAGGGTCATTAGGTCATGGGTTTGCGGCCAATAATTGGTCATATCCAAACAAACCATCAGGGAGCATCTAGAGCTCCATGATGAGGGTGCTCCTACGGAATTCTCCAAATCAGATTTAGATGACACATATACCCAGATGGGATATGGTGGAGATGTCAGCAGATCAACTGTATACAAGTTCAATTTCCCCTACAAATGGAAGTTTCTGCTTCACGTTGTCCTTCACTATTTGTCCAACAAGTCCGGGGGATGGGAACAAGTTCCCTATGATTTAGGATGCCTTGTTCACGGGCTGGTAAATGGTCTCAAATTTAACTACTCAATATTTATGTTGAACAATCTCACGGGAAACCTTCAAAGGGAAACATTCTACATGTATCCCTGGTTTATTCAGCAAATAATCAATTGTGAGCTGGATCAGAGTAAGCTTGGCTGTACAGCTGCTCTTCCTATCCCTCACATGAGGCCGGCCATCTTCAAAGTGTTGAAGAGAGTGTCCACCAACTTCTCTGGAAGACATACTGCTATCCTTCCAGGTATGATTGAGCCAATGGCTCATGGTGACATCCCTATTAACGCCATAGGTGATGAGCCCACACCAGCAATAACCATCTCAATGCCAAATCTTCCTTCCCACCCATCAAAATTACATATCAAAGTCGCTCAAAGCGAACCCTTGTTCAATCTCCTCTGATTGAACAAGTTCCCTTGTTCAATCCAAAAAGGATAGAGTGGAAACAAGGGCTCCTACTCAGTTTGAGGTCCCACCATCCTTCAGAATAGACCTTAATAATGGTATCTAGTCTCCTCAGTCTCAATTTCATGAGCCCCAAACCCAAGCTGTAAGCCCTCAGGGTGAGTCTTTATACTCTCTTGAGCAGCCAAAAAGGGACAGCCTAATGATAGGCTCAATGCCTTTACACATTGATCAAGGTCCCGGGTCACTAGGCATACTTTCATATCTTTCACTGACCTTTTAATAGGAATTGATGAAGAAATCATGTCTTTTCAAGGCCATAATATTGATCCACAACACCTATCTATGGATCAACTAAGCCTAGAGAGATCTTTGATTTCTGGCCCCTATTAGCAAACCCAAACTGAGGTGAGTCCTATTAGTATGGATGGGACTCATGTAGATTTAGCTGCGACTAATTAAGGTGCCTCAATGAGCCCTCAAGACAGTGGTAACATATCTGAGACTGAATCTATGGCTACCTTGCCTTTTGATAACTCTGAAAGAGACATCATTAAACAAGGAAAACCAAGGCGCCAAGAAACCACAATTGGTGGTGAGGTTGAACATACTAGGTATGTTACCTCATCTCCCCATGATTCTTCTAAAGAAGATGAGGGAAATATGCAACTCACCATACAAGACCTATTTTCTAAAGTCTTAAATCTTGTATCCAGGGTTAAGACTTTAGAGGATAGGTCTGCCACTAAGCAACTTAAGATTGAAAATCTCAAGGCTCAAGTAACTGAGAAACAGACTGAGAGATCTGTTAGGCATGTACCAACACAAGTCTCTTTGACTTCTTCCTCTAGCTCATCAAGCTCTCAAGATGATGCTACCAAAAATGGGGAGAATGTTCAAAGAGAAACATATGTGGAGAAGCAAATCTTAGCCCTTTCTACAATATCTTCAAGATATCCAGCTTAGCAATCAAATGTTTTCCCTGAGCCTCCTCCTATCATCCTTCAAGTGGACCCAAGGATGCTCATTAATCTAAATAGGTTCCTAACCAGGTTCCTGATAGGCTCCTCTCTTGAACAACGGAGTCCATATGTTGTTGTGGCATACTTTGGAGCTGAAGAGTTTTAGAGGTTGCATGCACCATCTACTACTGTCAAAGGAGTTGGTCAACCTAAGGTCCACATTCAACCTGAGACTGAATTCGAAGAGGATATGGGGACTGATGGGCCAGCAACTGAAATAGTTATAGTGCAATCCCACAAACTTTTGAAGCTAAAGTCAAAGATGCAAAAGAAGTATTCTAAACTTCCAAAGCAGAGATCCAAGCTACGGAAGGGCTATATTCTCTGTCTGATGATCTAATTATCACAGGTGCAGTCCTTGAACTACCATCTAAAAAATAATGAAGACTTTCTCAGATTCCCTCTCACTCAAACACCATCATCACCACAAGCTCAAATCACCACCCACCAACCTGAAACCTCTGCACAAGAACCTCCAAAGTCTCAAGCTTCCGAAGACAATAAAGGCAAAAGGAAGTTGACTGCGGAATAAGTGTTAGAGGAAGAAAGGTTGGATAAGCTTAGAAGAAAAGGTAGACTCCCCACTAGGAAGCTATTAGCTGCAAGTAGCAAAACGGCTGTAGTCAACCAGGAGGCTATCAACAACCAAAGTAGGGTGGAGATTATTGACAGACTTGTCAATCTAGGTGCAGCAAGTGAACATGTTCTCCTCCTACTACTTGAGGAGTTGGTGGAGTTTGAAAAGGAAACCTGGCTACATAAAGAACAAGCAGAAACAGAAAGGTTGGCCTTAGAAGAGGAAGAATAGAGTAAGAAAGAGGAAGCTGAGCAATAACTAATGAATGAAAGGATAGCTTTTCTAAGCTCTAGGGGATCCTCTCTTGAGAAACTAGCTCCTCATGACAATGATACGATTTTTTGTCTTTTCAACAAAGAACAAGATCAAATGAACAAAGAGAGAAAGAGAGCTTCAAGGAAAAGCCGAAGGAAAAGAAGAAGAAAGAGGAAGAAGCTCAACTTGCAGCTGTCAAGAAGATGGGAGACAAAGCCTGGATGAAGGATTATCTTAGGGCCCATGTCTTCTCTGGTAGGCAAGTTGGCCCCATGTCTGAGAAGACCCTGCAGCAACATGTCAGTGACATCAAGGCTGACAGTCGCTCAGGAAGAAGGAAGGAGATGTATAGAAGAATACACGGGATGACTTCCAAACCAGCACCACAACCACAACCACAACCACAACTTGAACTAATCTTTTTTTCATTTCCCATCAAAACCAATTGAACCACTAAGCCATACATTCCTCAACCCACACCATCAGCCATACCTCTTTCTCACCCATTCCATCATAACAACCACCACCATTGCCTATCCTTAAACCCAAAACACTTCCCAGAACCCAATCATCATCCACCTATAAACAGCCTAAGTCATCCTCTCAATCATCCAAACCTTTTTCCTTAAAAGAATTCAAGGAGATCAAGAGGAAGCTCATCAGATGCATTACTCTGAGCGATATCTCTTATGAGATGGGGTTCATCAAACTGTCATTCATTGATAGCTCCTCATGTTCCCTCACAAGAGAACAATTCCTTGATCTGTCTAGAGGAACATTGGACCAGGCTCTCAAACTCTTGGAAACTAATTCTGATTCCCTTGAGGAAAAAGAAAAGAAGCTAAGAAAAAAGTTAATGACTTTACTGGATACTAGGAAGGGAGACAAGTTACCATCTCAGCCCCTTGTTCCTAGGAAGAAAACAATCCAGTGGAGGTTCAAAGACTCTTCTAACAACTTTATTATGGAAAGAGAGAATGGTGAAATCAACAGGCTCAATGCCTATTCTCTACTACACTTAAGCAGATTTGACATTGCTGAGTTAGCAAATAAACCATTCTCCAATCCCTCCAAATTTGAGGTAGCTGCTTACCTTAGATATCATCTGAGCAGTCTTCATCTGGCTGAACTGAATGCAAGGGCCAAGATTGAAGAAGGGTTGAAGTTGAGAGAGAAGGAAGAAAAGGAAGGGTCAACCACCACAGGCAAAGGCTTCTTACAAATGGTTGAAGGCCCTAAATTGGAACCCATAGTTCGATGGGAGTATGACTACGAATCCCGTCAAATTACTCTCTTCAGAGGAACATAACAAATGGTGCATGTCATTCAAAGCAATAGACTGGATCTTCTGTCTATGAACAATTTGTACAAACTTCTCAGCACCACATCTGGTAAGAATAAAGAGACAGATAAGTATCTTCTCTCTTTGGTGCAGAAGGTTTTGGTAGCATCAGCATAAGGGTAGTTTGTTGGATCAACTAAGGTTGGTGCAATGAAAAAAAACACTTAGAACATTTTTGGTACAATTGAAAAAGAGCTTCCGAAGGCAAAAGCTGAGCTTCCGAAGGCAAAAGACAATCTTCCGAAGGTCAAGGCTAAAAGAGCTTCCGAAGTGGAACTCTAACTTCCGAAGACAAAGTCTTCCTATACCGAAGATTCAACACTTAGAAGAAATCAAGACAATGACTTCCGAAGCATGAACTATTGAAGATCAACTCAAGCCTTGGAAAAAGTAGCCTCTTCCGAGGTATAAGTGGCTTCAGAAGAACTTGTTCTTCTGAAGCCAGTTAACCTTTAGAAGAACCTACTATGAACCAATGGACAAAAGTATGGTCCCTCTGACACACCGCTACAACCTCTGATATACTGCATGGTCCTTTCCCATGGCCACGTAGTTAACCATACTTTATTCCACTGTTCATCCCTTATCAGTTAGTATAGTTACCAACTTTAGTTGGTGACAAAAGGTAAGTCATAGATATGTCATGACTACCAAATCTTAATTAGTATTTTATCGTAGATAACTTACTTCTAGCAATGTAGTATTTGTTTAGTCATAAGTTTCCCGCTGGTATCAAAGTATAACCGGGTGTAGATAGTAGTATATATATTTTCTTATTGTAACTTATTTAGTATGCTTGTAAGAGTCTTGTAATACTTTGAGTTGAGAAGTAACAAATACAAGTATCTTGAAAACCTTTCTCTTGTGTTTGTTTAGTTAATATATTTTCTGCATCATCAAACTGAGTATGACTTAGTGAGTTCGAGAGATTACAATTGTGTTGAGTGACCAAACTCGATCCAGCAAAATCCTTGAATCGTGCGGACCACTTCTACTGTTGCAATCTAGATATGTATATATGAGCATTAAATTGATACTTTGCAAAATAGCTGTTGTGATTTAAAAGTTGGGGTGTTAATGATTTCAAATAGGTCAATGAAGCCGTAAAAGGAGCGGTGAGTTGAACTTGAAACATAACGTGATTTGGGGTAAATCGAAACCATGATATGCTTGTAAATTAAAAGGATATGAAATAATTCATCTTTCCATTTGAAAATCGATATCATGATTTGGGGGAATGGAAACCCTGAATTGATTATTTGAAACCCTTGAATAGATTAAATATCTAAATTATTTTGGAATAGAAGATGCGTATGGGGTTTCTTCTCATTTGCATAGGACGAGTGAATTATGAAACCTTTAATTGCTTGATTGAATAAGCAAGAATCCAACACGTTTCAATTCATAATTTTAGTGTATTACAACGTGTAAAAACTCATTATATTACTTGTTTAGTAGGGATATAGTCAACTTGTTCTTAGGTGGAAAAAACAGTCAACTATAACTTGTAATTTATTTTGGGTTATATTTTGAAACTATCACAAATGCCCTTTGTAGTGAGTTTTTTTTCCAAGTATGGTTGGTAGAAAAATAATTTAACAAAATGATGTTTTCAAAAATATATACCAAAATGGTTTTTTAGTGAAAAGTTAATTTTTCTTATTCATAATATGATTAAATATAAATTAGTTCTATTTTTAGTAATGTGATTTAAGTAAAGTGAAAATGATAAAGCTTCAATAAAATAAAAACCAATTTAGCATCTGTCATGGTTTTAAAAAATATTTTATAGTTGTTTTACATTTTCTTATACAAAAATATTACTACTCTTTCATGAGTTTATTTTAACGTCTCTTTATAGAATACATGTTCTGATATAAAAAATATATTTTTATAAAATTAAATGTTTTATGTAATTTTTTAAAATAACAATATATATTATACAACTGTTTTAGTCATAGATTTATATATAGTAATAATCATTTATATAACTATATACATAATGGATAAAATAAACATTATACACATACAACGCTAGTTTCGTCTTGCGAGCTGGTTCGATATCGACATATAAAATTCAGGCTCAAAACCATTTATTAAATGAGTCATAAAAAAAGTTCGAGCTTGTTTAAGCTCAGATTAGTTAGAGTTTTTAGCGAGTCGATGCCGAGTAGCTCACGAGACGGCTGACTCATTTCTCCCATAATTGTTGTTGGGAGTCTATTAGTAACATGCATGCCCACGGTAATTGAGGATTAAACTTATACTTTGTAAAAAACAATAATAAGCAATTAACTTTTTTTTGTTTCTTCATGATATTTATATAAAATATTTTTAAATAATGCATTTTGTTAAAAATTGTTTTTCTTATTACGTCTTTTAAGCTACTTGAAAATACTTTTGAAAAATTAATTTTTTTAAAAAGAATAAAAAAAGACATATGTGCCTACTTTTGTGTTGAATTGAAACAAATTATAGTGAAATAATTCAACTTTTCTATATAAAAAGACGATTAATAACTACGTTTGAGTGAATTAAAAAAATAAAAATGAGTTTTTGAAAAAAAATTTTAATTACGACGTACAAACCAAATGATTTTTCAATTTTATTAAACTTTGTAATTGACTCCTTTTAAATAATATTATTTTAAAGTGTAGCCAATAGAATTATAGTGGAAAAAAGAAACACCTTTTTAAACAACTATTTTAATAAATAAATTTTCTATATATACTATTTACGGAAAAAACCCTTTTGTAATTATAGCGATAATTAAAATTTTCATATGAACTATTACTAAAAATAAAAATTGATACATTTTTAGGAGAGAAATCAAAGAAATAGATGCTTAAGAAAATGACATTTGACACTAAAAATATTGTTTTATTAATAAGTATATATATTGATTTTAGATTACATTTATAGTTTGAAAAATTAAAAAAAAATCAGTTAATTTTTTTTATTTCATCATGATATTTATATTATACATTTTTAAAGAATGTATTTTTTTATTAAAAATAGTTTTTCTTATTACATCTTTTAAGCTAATTAAAATATTTTAAAAAAATCTGTATTTTTTAAAAGATAAAAAAGAAATGTGCCTACTTTTGTGTGCAATTGAAACAAAATTGTAGTAAAAAAAAATTTTGTTTTTAATTAAGGCATATGAACCAAATGGTCTTACGATTTTATTAATCTTTGTACTTGATCCATTTTTATATGATATTATTTTAGAGTAAAATAAATTTACCAATAGCATTATAGTGATAAAAGAACAATTTCCTTAAACATCTTTATATACTCTCTTTGTAATTATAACAATAGTTGGTTTTTCTTAAATGAACTATGACTAAGAATAATAATAGATACATTTTTAGTCGGAAAATCAAATAAATGAAGATTAAAAAAATGACACGTTACACTAAATATATTATTTTATTAATAACTATAGATATATATATTATTACTAGTTTTATTCTTTTTTTGTTGTTGTTATTCTTAACACTTATATGTTTAAGATCCTCCACGTTACAGATTTGTGTTGAGTTTGTGGTTCCGGTTTTTCATGTTTAGAGTTGGTGCATGCTTTAAACAAACTGAAACACTTTGGTCATCTCAAGCATTTGAAGCTATGACACGATCGTGAAATTAAGAAAGAGAAATAGATGCAGAACAAAATTAATATAATAAAACTTTGGTTAACGTAAATAGATGTTAACTTGACATTACAATTAACACACACACACACATATATATATATATATATATATATATATATATATATATATATATATATATATATATATATATATATATATATATATATATATATATATATATATATATATATATATATATATATAGAGAGAGAGAGAGAGAGAGAGAATAGTTTTAATACAAATCTAATGCTATCTAAAAATGTAAGAACATATCTATTGCGTTGATTAAATTGATTATAGGCAATGATTGATTTTTAATCAAACTCACATTTAATAGGAATAAGGGCATTTTAGTAAATACTGCTAATATTAATTAGATATAACTGTACTCTGTTAAAAAAAGGAAATAAACTAAATTTTGACTTTTTAAATAATATATATTCCACCAACCTTTTAATACTAAAAAGACATATTTAAAAAATATATATACTACAAAATTAGACATTTCTTATGTTTCATAATTGTATAATATTACTATATTTTATTTTTTTAATGACATATATTAAATAAAATCATAAAAATATGCTATACACTTGAGCTGTTAAAAATAAAATAGTGCTATTATTGGGCCGCAAAAGCAACTCTTGATTCCTATCTCAATAGTTTCATCTTCTTTGGGAGCTGAGAATGCTTCATTTCAGTCTATTAATTGGAAGCAGGGTTTTTATTCTTGAAAGCGAGTTAAGTGGCTATGAGGGGCACGAATGGTATAACAATAAGTACTGATTTGACTAGCTCGAACGTGGGGAACGAATGTTTGAATGGCAGTTTTACATACTAAAACTTACTTAGTGCTATTATCATTATACGGGATTATTATAACAATTTAATAATGTGCTACTTTAAAGAACATACAAAAGTAGATATGATCAAATACAAAAATGCTATTATTATATACAAATAAATTTTTTAACCTTTTTTATTAGACAATCATACGAATAAAAGCAACACAAAAAATATTGAATGAGAACTAATCAAAGAAAAAGTGTGACAATGTGTGACATAAATGTGTTATTATACATTTAGTAGTGTGCTATAATACATTCAGTAAAGTGCTATTATCATGTTTTGACAGGTTTAAATGAATCGATGGATGATGATATTGTAATACAATGATCAATACAAACACAATGAATCAAATACACAAGCAATTACTTCAAAAATTAATAGTTTCATTGATAGCAAAAGTTGTGGATACAAAGTGTAAGGGTGAAATTACAGTAGTTCTATCAATCTCTTACTGACTTGACTCACACCTTTAAAAATACATAAAGTATCCTATTTACACTATCAAAAGAAAACAAGTAACATATATTTACAAAATAAGTCCCTAAACTATGACAAAAAGTAAATGACAAATGCTAATCTTCTAATAGCTCTAACAATACTTCCCCTAAGATTGGCATTGTGTTCAGTCCAGCTCGAACTCTTTTAGTTCTTCCTTAATCTTGAACAATGTTTTATCTTTGTAAAGTTCCAACTCATGCAAAGCTTTCTTGATTGCAGACTTGAACTTTTTTGCAAGGATTGCTCGCTCAAGCTTTGACTTGTTAGTCTTGATCTCCATTTTGTCCATTGCTTCTAGAGTTTCTTTTGACAAACATGCTATGTCAGTGTTAGCATAACACTCAAGCGGTTTAGGATGATCATGAGAATGAATTTCCAACACTTCTTTGCTAGATATTCTCATAAAGTCAATATTCTTTATGTCCTTCTTCACGATATTGGCATATGCTAGAGCTTTCCTTAAAGAAATTCCCTCCATAGCAGCATCCATAACCTTAATGATTATCAAAAAGTATTTCTTGTCATTGTCAGCAACTTCAAAAGAAACACACCCAAACTTCTGGTTTGTCAAGAAGGAGATATAACTCGAATGTAGAAGTTTAAGCTCAAAAACTCCAAACAAAGATATAATATCTTGATCCCAATCATCCAAGTTACGAACTAACTTCAACTGGAATGAGTCTGCATGATAGAACCACCTCAAAATTGGCTTCGAGGTTTGAGTACCATCAATCACTTTTAGTCCTGGATTAGTAACTTTATCAAAGTATTGATCAGTACAAGCATCAAGAAATCTTTCTTCTTCCTCTGAGCTAGTAGCCACCTTCCTTTTACTCTTTAAAGACTTAAAACAGTCTTTGTCTTCTTGATCACATCGGGTTTTGAGATAAGAATCCATCTTGGTAATTCCATGATTCAAAAGCTAGACAAAGTTTTCACCTCGAGCTGCCTTTATAGGATTAATGAGAGATAACTTGTTCAACTCCTTAAGATCTTGAACAGGAAGTGAAATGATTCTTGAGTAAAAGTGATAAACATCACAAATTGCATTCACAAACTTAATCAAAAAAGCATCAAAGATCTCATCATATTTCCAGGCTATTATCTTAATCTCCTTTGTATTACAAGGCACAACCATAGCATTAAGTAACTTAGATATGGATTGGCCTTTTTGCAAAACATTTCTTACTATATCTCCTGTAGATCTTGCTTTATTCCATAATTGTTTTTGTTCAACTGAGACTTTATATGCTTGTTTTTCACTCTCAGGGAACATATCAATCAGCTCTAGTCTTTTCTCATGACTTCTCTTCACCTACTCTATTGCCTTTATGTCTTGAGGCTTCAAAATTTGAGTTCTTTTAGTAATCTCTAAGTACAATCATCTTGTTGTTTTGCTTCTCCATCTCTTGAAAGCTTCTAACCAAATTCTTTAGAGAGGAGGATTGCAGTCTGTTTAGTCTCTTTCTTGTATAATTCCTTGATTGTAATCACAATCTAAGCTCGAGAATACTCATATTTTCAGGATTTGGATGGTGATGTTTTGTTGTTGTCTCTGCTAACATACACTTTTCATACTCTTCATTTTTAAGAGACAGTTAGACCATCCAAGAATACACGAGTATATTTCTTTTGGACCATATATATGTCCTTAATGTTAATCGGGATGTCTTTGTGTACTACTTCAATAGGAGAATCAACAACTTCATAAATGTCTTCTTATTCTAATACTTCATCATACCAACCATCATGGAACTCTGCATCCAAATTATCCAATGCTCCAATTTGTTCTTGAGCATTCATTTCATTAATTTCATGAAATGAAGGATCATTTACATTCAGAGTTTTTGAGACACTTTTCTGCATTTTTGATGGAGGGTTGGAAGATGATTTACCGAATGGTTCATCTATCTTTCATTTTCCTTTGGCAGCCTCAGATAATCTCTCAACTTCAACTAATTGAACTTCAGGTGCAACTTCTTGTTCAGTTGGTAAAGGTTCTAGGTATTTTGTTTGAGAAGTTTTTTTCATACTATCATACTCATCTTATCATAATCTTCCTTCAACTTGTTGAATTTTTCTTCAAGCAAATCATAATCTCTGAGTAACACTTCAAAATTCTTTAAATTCATCTCTTGATTATCTTTAAACTCGGCAATTTTCAAGTCTTTCTTTAATAATTCAGCTTTCAATTGATTATTCTCATATTCCAGCTTCTCAATCATCTTAAGTGTTCAACATTCTTTTCTTTCGTTGATTCCATGAGCTGCTCAGTGTTCAAGTTTTCAATATGGCCTATAACATTTTGTGTTGAAACGAAGGAAGACTCTTTAGCAATCATATTCAGTTGTGCTATCGAGTTTGGTGAATCTACCATAGGAGATTTACTCTGTACAACAGGTCATGATATATCTACATTAGGATAATCAAAATCCATGTTTTGTTGTTGCTCAATACCTTTATGAACTTCTTTATTTACCTCATCAACAACATTAACATGATCAACATTCTCATTCTAATTATCATACTCAGTTTTTTCACTATCAACCTCCTTATCTCCCGTTTATCACCTTCAAATTCATTTCCTCTAGCAGCATCATCATCATCATCACTTGAAGATGTACTTTCTTTGTTCTCAGGTTCAGATTCATCTATATCATCATCCTCATTATCTTCTGACTTAGACTCAGACAATCCCTGAGGTATTTCTTCAATCAAGTCACTTGTATTAATTGGTTCATCATCAATAAAATGAAAGTGATCTTCATTTATATTCACGTCATCTCTTGCCAGCCCTCATATAATCAAACATGGGAAAATTCTGAGCACCAATAATAATAGTGTAAGGATTCCTATAAGTCTGATGCAGCCAAAACATCCAAAGTCTTTCTGCATGCATGCACTGAAGAACAGAAGTAGAAATGCTGCGGAAGTTTTACACCTTACATTAGAAATATTCTAAGTGTAAAATCTTCCGAAGCCAAGACCAACATCTTTTGAAGCCAAAAGTTAAGTCTTCCGAAGCTTCAAAGACAAAGTCTTCCAAAGCTAAAGAGTGAAGACAGATTTCTTCCGAAGACTTTTAGATACATGCTTTTATCTGATGTACTTTACCATAAAGCTGGACCACCTTTTCGCTGCAACTCTGTTTAGTCACCAACTTACATGAGTTGTTGAAAAGGTCCATGCTTTTGATAACTGTACAGTGAGGTCTTGAGTCTATGCTTTATACTTTATGTACTTTTATCCTTTTTGTAATATATTAGGATGTGAGCTATGGCATGTCATAGTCACTAGTCAAAAGGCAATCTGCCTTTTGACTCTACATTTGATTTTGTAGTTGTCTAGGCTTATGTATCCAGCTGGCCTTCAAAGTATTATCGGCTGTAGGATGTAGTATAAAGTATCTCAAGTACTTGTAACTTTCTATCGTATGCTTTGTAACATTTATAAAATAACTTGAGAAGCAATATACAACATTCTTAAAAACGAAATACTTGTGTTGTCAGCTATCTTGTTCTGTCTCTTCTTTTACTTGTGTTCTTAGCATCTTTCACTTAAGATAACCAGTTCTCTATTTGATCTGTTAAGTGTTCTAAGGAACTCTTCTCATTGTGTTGTTGTGTTGTAATTGCATACCCTTCACTGGTCCTGCATTTGGTATCAGAGCTTTCCAGGCTCTTGATATAAGATCTCACCATCTTAAGATCCCTCACACATACAAAATAATTAACAACTCAAATGGCAGCTATTACCAAAGCTGATATGGAAACTAGGACTATGACAAAGTCTCCACTGATCACTCCTAAAGACTTTGATACTGTCAAAGAATTGAAGGCTTCATCAAGTCTCAAGACTCCATGATGTGGGACTCTGTTGTTGAAGGACCTTACATACCAAGCACCACTTTTGCTACTGGTGGTGGTATGATTCCAAAGGCTGTGGCTGATTATTGTGAAGAAGACAGGAAGAGAATAGAGATTGATCAGAAAGCCATAACAGCCCTTCAAACTGCTCTTCCAAACTCCATCTACAGAGGCTTCAAGAAGTGCAAAACTGCCAAGCAACTATGGGAGGCACTGAAGTTGATGTATGAGGGGTCCACTGAAGCAAAGGAGAACAAGAAGGATCTCCTGAAGTAGCAGTTCGAAAACTTCACCTTCAAGGTAGGTGAAACCATGACTCAACAATATTTCAGGTATGTTGAGATTGTGGATACTCTAATGGATGTTGGAGTAACTCTTCAGAACAGGGACATTGTAAGGAAGTTTATGTCCTCTCTTCCTAGACAATGGACATATTATTGTGTTGTCATCAAGAGGACTGAGAACCTTAAGACTCTTACTCTCACAGAGTTGTATGGTATTCTTAGTGGCTACCAGATGGAGATGAATATGCAAAACTCATATGGTAACTCGAACAATCAATTGAGTTCAGCCCTCCATGTGGTTGAAAGGGAAAACATTGAACCATAACATCATCTTATATGCTACCCTGACAACTCACAAAAGGGCCCTTTCATCACCTTCCCAGAGACTCCAAGAAAAAGCTACACTCACGAAACTCCTTTCCAAGAGACAAGTACTTCTCATGCATTTGTCTCTGCAGATGAAACCACAGGCAACTTTCTCTTCACCCTTGAAGACTGGACTGTATCCATCCAGATGATCTGGAGTACATGGAGATAGTTCAGCAGATGGCTCTTCTCACTCAAAGAGCCAAGAAGTTCTACAAGAGGACAAGGAGGAAGTTTCCATGCAATGCAGCCAGTGGAAAGTTTGAACTGGATAAAAGCAAAGTAAAGTGTTACAACTGTAACCAGATGGGACACTTTGCAAGGGGGTGTAAGGCACCAAGGACAAATGGTGGCCAAACACAAGCAAGACCAAACTACATTGAGAAAGCTCCCTAGAATGAGAAGCCAAAGCAGCAAGCTGCAGTTGCTGTTGAAGAAGGAGGTTTTGACTGGAGGTTTCAGGTAGAAGATGCATCTTCAAACCAAGCACTTATGGCAGACCACGATGAAGCCAAGGTATTGGAATATCTTTGTACTCCTGAATGTATTGCTAAAGTTAATAGATACATGTCCTATAATTTAGAAATGAGATCTGATCTTGAGTCCTTAAATATATTAAAAGTTGATTTTAAGAAAGTTGGAAATGATTATATACTAAAGATAGAGGACTTACAGAAAATCATTTCAACTCTTAAACATGAGCACACAAACTACAGGACTCAGATCAAAGACCTCATTACTAAGTTAACTGAATGCCAGGCTAAACTTATGATCACCAATGCCAAGGCAGAAAAATGTGTTTCTTGATGAAGAGACCTTCAAAAACATAATATCTTCATCCATGCATGTAAAAGTTTGTTATCAAAATAAGAAGGGACTAGGATCTTGTGAGATAACTCCTCCACACACTATCTTGTCTGTAAGATCTCCTAGGTGTGGAACTTGTGAAGATGAGCTTCCTCTCATAGACCCTTTGACCGAAGAGGATGAAGAGGAGATGGTGAAGAATGGCTCTACAAAGAGTGAGGAAGAGCATTCTAAGAAGGGTCACCATCCCTCTGGGGAGAGTAAAGCTGTTGGGATGACCAAGTCCAGGAGAAAGAACTTTGATCAGGAAGACCAAAAGAAAGTCCAAGAAGCCTCAAGAGATCAAGGCCACATTCAACTCTGTACAAAAACAAGTCTTCATTTCTACAGGATTTGACGTGGTGAAGGCTAAAGGCACCAACTTAAACTCCATCAACAAGAGTTCTGGTTCATGTCCAAATCATCCCATTATCAAGAAGAAGCCTGATCAGTTGTACATCACT
Organism: Flaveria ramosissima; assembly: GCA_025215565.1. Classification (NCBI taxonomy): domain Eukaryota; kingdom Viridiplantae; phylum Streptophyta; class Magnoliopsida; order Asterales; family Asteraceae; genus Flaveria; species Flaveria ramosissima. The sequence continues at coordinate 26,763,278 of CM046043.1, read as the reverse complement.
ACTGTACAACCTGAACCATCCAGCTCCAAAGGTACTTCTATCCCTACAAGAATTACCACAACATCTGTAAAGATGAAGATGGAGAAGGAAAGTGATCAAGTTCAGCCTTGTTCACAAAATAAAACTCCTAGAACGAAGAAAATGAACTATGTTATGTGTGGGAATACTTCTCATCTAGCTAAGGATTGTGTTTACAATCTGAAGAGTACTCTCCACATGACCAAGAAAGAAACTTCTAAGAGTTTATAGAAGAAGAAGCAAGCTTCGGAAGGAAAATCTCTTTCCTTCGGAAGCTTCAAAATGAAAAAGAAGACATGTGAAAACTTGCCTTCGGAAGAAAATTTGGTCTCGGGAGAAAGGAATACTTCTGAAGCACAGAAGCCTGCTGTAGTGAAAGAAAGATCTTCCGAAGGTCTAGTCGTCAAAACTTTCGAAATCAACAAAACTTCCGAAGCATTGAAGGTCTAAGCTTCCAAAGGTGGTGTGGAAGTCAAAGAAAGACCAAGTGGCTGAAAGTTCTTCATCAACATCAGCAAATGATCCTTCTAGCATGACTATAGGATCAATTACTGTTGCATTGTCTTCAACTTCTTTTGATGAGCCCAAGACCAATGAGGCTTGGGTTTCCAAATGTAACTAACCATCTTTTTTATACAGAAACAACTCAAGACAAACAGAAATGTATGGATCATTGATAGTGGTTGTTCCAGGCACATGATAGGAAATAGGTCACTACTCTAAAAGTTTGAAAGAATTGATGGAGGACAAGTTGCTTTTGGAGGAGATGCAGGAAGTTATATTACAGGATGGGGCAAGGTCACAAATGGTTAGCTCAGCATTGAGAAGGTAAACTTTGTCAAGGAGCTTGGGTACAATATTTTGGGTGTATCCTAACTTTGTGATCAGAGTCATAACATGCTCTTTACTGAGCATGATTGCATTGTTCTCAGGCCCGAGGTGGTCATCATCATGAGCACATCCTGCTCAGAGCCCCCAGGAAAGGAAACATGCACAAGATGGATTTGCAAGAAACATCTCCCTCAGGAGAAGTTTCATCCTTTCTATCTAAAGCAAATAGTGATGAGTCTTTCCTCTGGCGTAAAAGAATTTGCCATGTAAACTTTAAAAATATGAATAAGTTAATTAATAATGATTTAGTAACAAGAATACCGAAGAAAGAGTATACAAGTGATGACCACTGTGTTGCATGCCTGAAGGGGAAGCAACACAAGGTATCTCACAAGCCAAAGGAAAGAAATTCCATCATTAATCACCTACACTTATTACATATGGATCTCTTTGGCCCCACCAGTGTAATGAGTCTAGGAAGGACCTCTTATTGTTTGGTGATCACAGATGACTTTACAAGATTCACTTGGGTCTTCTTTCTTAGAACTAAGGATGAGACCCTTGAGATTTTAAAGAATTTCATCTTAAAGATTGAGAATCAATATGATCACAAGGTCAAAACCATAAGATGTGATCAAGGAACAGAATTCAAGAATCAAATCCTTGATACATTTTGGTGATGAAAAAGGTATTACAAGACAATATAGTGCTCCCAGGACACCTCAGCAAAATGGTGTTGCTGTGAGGAGAAACAAGACACTAATTGAAGCTACAAGAACTATGTTTTCTGTAAGAACTATGTAGTCTGACTTTAAACTACCCATCACCTTCTGGGCACAGGCAGTGAACACTGCTTGCTATGTGCAAAATATAGTTTTAGTAGTTAAGACACATGGTAAGACTCCTTATGAACTTTGGCATAAGATAAACCTTTCATTGGTTTTCTCAGGTCATTTGGATGTCCTTGCACCATCTTGAATACCAAAGATCAAATTGCCAAGTTTGCTGAGAAATTAGATGATGGACATTTTATTGGATACTCTTCTCAAAACTAGAGTAGTTGAGGAGTCAGCAAATGTGACTTTCATTGAGCACACTCCCTGTGTGAAAGGTTGTGGTCCGGATTGGCTATTTGATCTTGATTTAGTGACGAAATGTTTTAACAAATCTTGTGAGCATGTTCCAGGGTCCACAGATATACTACCACAGATATACTACCTACGTGGGAGAAAAGCATGCTCATGGTTTTGGACGTTTCATGTCTTTTACACTATTTGAGACAATGTGTGGTTTGGGTCATGGGTTGAGTCTTGATATTCATTCATTGGTGTGTACTTGGACTTGGACTTGGACTTGTTATTATGACTTGGACGTCATGGAGAGGTATTGTTAGTACTAATGGGTTGACACCCCCATCCATGTTGTCTGGGTCGAGACCGACTTGGCCTGGGCGAGCCCTTGGGTGAATATAATCCAGGTAATTGGACTTGGACTGACTTAGACTTGTGTTGATATCAATGACTGCTACTCTTATCCACATACAACTTTTGTAAATGTTATACACGACAAACTATTTTTTCATTAAACCTATGAACTCACCAATGTTTGTTGACTTTTTGAGCATATCTTTTCAGGTAATGACGCTTAGATGCTTGGCTTTGGACTCTAGGCAAGACCGCTCATTTGAGAGCATTAGACTTTTCATGAGACTTTTAGACTTGTTTTGGATTGTTTGATTATTGGATGTAATTGTTGGTTTGTATTTGGGATCGTTTTGTATTTGTGTTTCTTTGTTCCTGAATGGAACTTTGGACTATTTATGCATTTATGGTATGATGATTTGGGATTGACTTTACTTGGCACGTGTTCCTATGTGTCGGGCGACGTCATTACCATTTACGGAGAATTCCTTTAGTGATTCTCATGGACCCCCAATGTGTTATGACGATCTCGTACGTCGCATCCTTGTTTTTTTTCTTCTAGCGAGGTTGTGACAGATTGGTATCAGAGTCATTAGTTATAGAGAATTAGGTGGATTATTCGACCTAGACTATAACCTAAGTACCCACATGGAGTATGCATAATAGGATTATGTGTGCATTGTGCATTTTCTATGTGCATTATATATTATGCATGTAGCCTGCCTTATATGTTATCTATGATCTTGTTATTTGGAGAATTTCGGTTGTTGTATTATTTATGCATGCCTTGAGAAAGCATTATGTAAGGACGTCCTCTCGTTATGAACTTGATTTTTATTTGGTTTAGATTGATAAGTCCTGCCATAAGGATTCTTTTAAAGGGCTCGGGTTCTTAAGCCAACCTTATTATGTGTATTTGTTGGCGATGCCTATGATGTGAGTTGAATCTTGGGAGATGAACATGCTAGATGACATGACACCAACAGACATGAGCCATGGCATACTTAGGTCATATGATTGCTTTATTGGATTTCATACTATACTAAATGGATTCTTTTGACTGTTCCTTCCCCAAGTGAATGCTTTCTTAATCAATTCCTCTGTACAAATTTGGTTACTTAACTTTTGGTTAGTGACCATATCCTTGACTTTTCATTCATGGATAACACTTTCCACTTGACAAGATGCGTTGATTCTGGTAAGAGGAGTTAGGTGTGACCATGCAAAGCAAATTACCATTACCATGCAAATGTAGCAAACCCTTTCATGAGATAACGTCATAGTTAGTACGAATCTTCCGTTCTATACATGGGACATTGGTGTTCATGTTTTTATGATAGTCAATGATGTGGAAACTTTATGTCCTTTATCTTTTCATAAGTACAAATCGATCTTGAGAATTTATAGGAATCATACTGTCACGTTTTAGCCCAATAGCTATGAGAAGTTGCTCCCTCTTATTGTTTATGTGATCTTGGAAATTCACTACATGTTCAAAATGTGCTTGGTCGTTGAAGAGTTGAGGTAGAAAGGTGACACTCTTTGTACATATGTTGCTTTGTTCGGGCTGATCTTCAGACTTGGGGCATTGGTTGTTTGAATGTTCTAGCATTACGATTGATGGAATAAGCGGATGTCATTTAACCAGTTTGAGCGTCATTCTTGGTGTAACGTTGGTGTGTGAGTACGCTACGGGGAACCCTATATATAAACATCTTCAGTATACTAAGGATGTGCTTGAATTGGGCTATATGATGATCCTAGTGGTTTGGAGTTGGACAAGGTGGGACAGATAACAGGGAAGGAAATGGTACTAGAGACGAAGAAGGATGTTAGGGAATCAGGTAAGATAGATGGTGTTTAAATGGACAGGAAGGGCAAGGTCATGAAAGGATATGTGGCTCTCGTGCTAGCAACAAAGAACTATGTCGGCACTTGTCCGGAGTGTAATAAGTGTAACTTGCACCATCCGACTATGACGCCACATCATGCGTATTTCAATTCCAAGCAAACGGAGTGCTTAGCCAAGGGCTTTAAGGTG